>WAAE01014295.1:0-22090 GCA_013400495.1 Nicator chloris | reverse complement strand
TTTTTTACTGTCTTGAAATATTTTAGAATACTTTTTGTCTATTCCAAGTTGCTTTGTTTCAGATTGTCTAATTTACTCTCCAGAAATTATCAGGGAGCACATGCATGCCAAATGTCAGCCCATCAGGTGAGTTGGTGGTGTCTCTGTTAAAAGGGATTTAAGGAAGGACAAAAAACACGATACAGGCAGAGGAGAGGGGAGAGAAAAAAGTGAGAAAGAGCAGAGGGAACACCAGTGTCAGGGAAGGAGTAGATGCTCCATGGTAGACAGGGGCAGCTCCTTGCAGCCTGTGGATGACTTACACAGGAGCTGATCGATGTTTCCCGGTACCAGTACAGACTGTGTGGGCTGAAGGGGCCGAGGGCAACCTTGCTGAGAAGGACTTGGTGGATGAAAAACTGAACATGACCCAGCAATACATACTTGCAGCCCAGGAAAACAGTCCTGTCCTGGGCTGCATCAAAAGAAGTGTGGCCAGATGAAGGAGGTGATTTTGGCCCTCTTCTCTTATGAGACCTGACCTGGAGTTCTGCATCCAGATCAGGAGTCCTCTGTCCAGGAGAGGCATGGACCTGTTGAAGTGGGTCCAGAGAAGGAACACAAAAATTATCTGAGGCACCTTTTCTGTGAGGATAGGCTGAGAGAGGTTGGGCTGTTCAGCCTGGAGAAGAGAAGGCTCTGGGAAGACCTTGCTGCAGCCTTTCAATACCTAAAAGGGCTTATAAAGAAGATGAGGGTAGACTACTTAGGGCCTGTTATGATTACAGGAGTATTAGTATTTTTTTATTATTTCTGTTATCATTATGGGATTATCTTACCCCAGTAGGACAGGGGCAAATGGTTTTAAACTAAAAGAGGATAGATGCAGACTAGATAAAAGGAAAACGTTTTTTTTTTTGTGATGAGGGTGCTAAAACATTGGAAGAAGTTGCCCAGAGAGGTGGTGGATGCCCCATTCCTGGAAGAATTCAGTCGGAGTCTGGTTGGATGGGGCTCTGAGCAATCTGGTCTAGGTGAAGATGTCCCTTCTTATTGCAGGATGTTGGACTAGATGATCTTTAAAGTACCCTTCTGACCCAAATCACTGTCTGATTCTGTGACCATAGCTCCAAGCTGCTGTGCTGCTTGGGGTGAGAGGTAGAGTCTTGGGAAAAGCAGTGAAGTGGAGCCCGGCAGAGGGGAGAGGAAAGGTGGTATTTTAACATTTGTGGTTTTGTTTCTCTTTACCTGCATCTATTTTACTTTGCAATAAGTAATTTTCATCAAGTCACGTCTGTTTTGCCTGCTTTGCCTGCAACAGTAGTTGATAAGCAATCTTCCTGTCTTTATCTCAAGCTGCAAGCTTTCTCATTCCTATGCTTACTAATTTCTCCATATCCTGCTGAGACAAGAGAGCCAGTGAGAGCCTGGGAGGGCATTTGGCTCTTAGCCAAGGCTAACCCTCCACAGTGAGCAGGAGGTTTAATGTCAAACTAAGCAGGTCTTGCACTTGAACAGTGCTGTGCACTGCAGCTGTGAGCTGCAGCTGCAGCTAAGATGCCTCATTTACATGACCAGTGCAGCAGCTTGAGGTTCAGTGCTGGCTTCACATCTCCACCTGCTTGAGTGTCCAGCATCCTAAGAGGGTTTTTAGTGAAAGCAGCCTGCCTCTTCAGCCTTTTCCTCCTCACCACTAATACAAAGTACTTCAACAATGTCTGAATCTGCTCACTTTCCCTTTGGTATCCTACCTGTATGTGCAGATACTGTATTTCTTCCAGGGGTCTTATGCTGGATGCAGAGGGCAGACTTGTGGGCTTATGGACTTGAAAATAGGAGACAGGACCTTGCTGGCTTAGTTGCAGTCAGAAGGGATGCATCTCTCAACCAGGTATTTTGGTAAGATGTTGTCTTTGATATGAAGGGGGTAGAAGCTCCCCCTGGTTACTTGGAGGCAGGAGTTGGGTTCCGTAAAACATTGCTGATCTCAAGAAACCAAATCAAACAAAACCATGAGGTTTAAAAAAAAAAACAACCCAACAACAAAACCCCAAAAACGAAAACCAAAAAACCCCAAACAACTCAGAAGACTATATCTTGAGTTTAATTTCTCTTTTGACTTGTATGCTTTCTTGGCAGGAGTGGGAGGTCCACAATGAGGTTGTGAGGGCACATAAAAATGCGTTCACCTTCATACACTTTCCTGTGTGCTGAGACATTGACTCCTCCATTGTTCCTCTTTCACAACTAAAGTAATCACCACACACCTTCCTTATGAGTTTTCCCTCTCAGCCTTTGCACTTTTTCTCATGTATGGCCCTTTGGTATGCAGAATAAAAAAGTAATGCTGGAGGAAAACTGAGAACATTACAGAAGCTGAAGAACAAGAAATGACAGAGCTTGAATGTGGTGGGCACAGGTCTGTCTGAAGATGGAGGAAAATACCTTCATGAGTCCCTTGTGGAGAAAAAAAGCTCCAAGTTGGGTAATTAGGGAGTATTTTGCTTCAAGGTCCTACATAGAACTCTGCTTAAATTAGCAGACCTGAGAATAATAGAGCTGGAGGAGCTGCTCACTTCACGTCAAGGACTCTTGCAATGTCCTGCAAGTGCTAAATGCTGTGATGGGTGAATGTTTTGTGAGAGCTGGCAATGCTGTTACATCATCATATGAATCATGTTCTCTGGATTTCCTACTGTGCCTTCCAGCTGTGGCCCTGCAGGCAGGAGAAGGTAGCCATGTACATGATCCACATCCAAACGGGCTTTTTTTTTTGCTGGTGAACTATATTGATTTTGCAAATATGCACTCAATTAATGCACTGTGCTAATTCTAAAAATGTTTGTTTAGCTGACTGTGTCCTTATTGCTAATGCTTACAGTATGGATTGTGCTAGGGATTGGGTGACTTTTAATTTTGTATGTAAGCTATACATTAGGGCCGTTGTAGGCTGGGTCTTTATTTTCTCGATGTTTCTCTGTTTTCCTCATGAAAAAGTACTGATTTATTTGCTATACTGCATTCATTCCCCAGACATCAGCTCCCTGACTCAGACTCCTGAATGGCTTTTAAGTTTGGATGCCCAATGGCTTTAGATGCCTGTGCCTGGCAGCATGGCATGTCTGGTTGTTCCTTAGTTGTCAGGAGTTTGGTGGATGCTGAACTCTGACCACAGCACTTGAAGTGACCAGATAGTTGAAAGCACCCCAAGTGTGTGAAAATTTGCTTGCCAAGTACTGCAAGTGCTTTTGCAAGCCCTAAACACCGAGCACATATATTTATTTAGTGAATACTGAGGTTAAAAGAAAAACCAAACCAAACCCAGCAAAACCTCAGATTTGTAGCTGGTTAAAAGAGCGAAAGAGCATAGCTGTTCAGATAACCAAGTGTAATCAGCGATCTCATTTCCTGGGGTTAATTTTGCCTGTAGCAGCGTTTGTGCCATTGGCAAAGTGACAGTCCTGTCACAAGAAACAGTTTCTACTGAGTTCTCACCTGGATGTGGGTGGGAGCCCAGAGTTACCAGCTGTGTGAGAGCAGGAGGGGCAGGAGCAGTTTCAAACTCAGCATTTAGGTGTTCCTATGCTCTTCTGGAATGGCTGCTGTGCTTTTTAATGCTGCGGGATTGTCACATCATGAAGAACATTGAGGTCGTTTGTGTGTTTGTGATTCTTTATTTGGTTTGAATTTTTAAAATTCTTTCATGCTTGGAAAATATGAAGAGCTGTACAAATTGTTGAGTAGCACTGAAATTGAACTGAGTGTTATAATGTGTTTGGGAAGGAAACCTAAAATCACTCAGTGGATGTAGGTATTCTGCTGCAGCCCTGAGTGCTGAATTCCATCACGGCAGGGCTCAGTTCATCCAAGTGGCATTCATCTCATCTGTCTCTAGCTGTCTAAAATTAAAGCATCTAGGCCAGAAAGTGCTTCAGTCCAGCTATTTCATGTGCCTATTTCAGGGTGGATGTCATGCTCAGATGAAGTGTGTCTGCACTGGCTGCAGGGGACATAGAGAACTAGTTTGGATGCTGTGTCTGAGTTCAGCCCTGGAGCAGCCCCACAGTCCAGGAGAGCTCACAGCCTCATGGTGTCATTTAAGACAGCAGTTGTGTTGATAAAGTCTCCACGAAGAACAGCACTTGGGAACCTCCTTTTCCCCCTGAGCAGGCATGTTTTCCTGGAATCAGGCCTCCAGCTCTTAGCAGATGTCCCCTTCTGGCTCCAGCTGTGTCAGCTAGGATGTCACTACCCGTCAGTGCTTTTCAGAGCTGGTGACGATCCCACAGAGATCAGACAGCAGGGCAGTCTGCAGGAGGCTGAATCTATCAATTTATTGTAAACAATTTGCAGCTTTTGGGTTGATCTGTCCTGATGGATTCTACCCAAAGCAGACCCGGCAGCACTTGCACAAATGCTCCTACCAGCAGAGTGATGGCAGCAACCACTGGACAATAACTCCAGTGGCACTACAGCGTGCAAAGGGAATGTCTTTGTGCAGTTTCAGCTGGGGAGACAGGGAGTTTCAGTCTGGGTTCTATCCCCTGGACTGTGCACTTCTCTAGCTTGTCTCATCTAAAGCCTGCAGTGATGTTCAGGCACTCCTGTCTCTCAGCTCATGTGCATGTGTGATAGTGTTGACCTTGACACGTTCTGCCAAGCTGAGTAAGGTGAACCATGAGGGAATGTGGTGTACTTTGGGGACAGGTGTAATGGATACCAAGAATAGCACTGAGGACTGTGTCTCTCAAAGCCAGTGAGCACATAGACAGCAAAGAGTTAGTTGTACCAGGGGGATTTGTGACAACAAACGAGTTTGCTATAGGTGTTAGCAAATGATTTCTGTGCTTGCATATATTCCTGCAGAGCCATTCTGTTTTCTCAGCCTTTACAGTCACAGATGTGGTGAGGCTATAAACATGGTAATCTTGCTCCTTTTAATTCAGAATTTGGACTCTTCCTCGCTCCATTAAATCTCACCGTTAACTTTATTTTGAAGAATTTTAGTCATAGGAACGGTGTTGGCGACAGAAATGGTACATTTAGTTCTGCTGAATGGATAGGGTATTAGATTGACAGCCTCTGTCAGTGTTTAATTGCAGATTAATGGGAGGTAATATGTCATTATGGCAGCTCAGTAGCACAAGTTTTGGAGCTGCACACAAAGTCCAGGCTTTCATTTCTTGTTTGAGGAGGCTACTCTGACCTGCCTTGCACAATTTCCTCTCTGTTCTCTTGCAGCAGAGAATAGGAATATTTACAGTTCAGGTACTTAATGACCCCAGGAATATGATGCAAGACCAAAGATGTAATTTAAAGGGTATGAAGAGATGGGGAAGAACTGATACAATACAGGAATGCTATAACTCCAACAATATGCTACAAGGAATGAAGTAGCTATGAAAAGCTTTATGCTGTGAAATGAGCAGCTTTCTGCACAACATCTGCCAGCAGATACAAAGGTATTATTTGTGTCCAAAATGAGTAGATCTGCTCAGCTTTGCTAACCACACCATGAAGTCAAGGGAGAGACTATATTCATGGGGTGGAAAATGAGGGCATTCCATAAATGAGTTATTGAAGTAACATTCCCAGTTACTGCCTAGTTGAGCCTTTATCAGCTGGTACTTGAATACTTCATGTCTTGCAGGAGATGCCTTATGCTGAGCAGGTTGATTTGAAGCTATTCTTACTGAGGACCACCTTGAGATGTTTTCTCCCCTAAAAAGTACTTTATAAGCAGCCCTCCTTATATCTGCATAGAAAAATAATGCTATTTGGGAATGGAATAGATTGTTTTGGCCCTAGGGAACAGAGCTGAATAATGTGTTAGAAAGGACTTAATCACTTTTAGATGTAATAGATCTCCTTCAATTTGTCTTTCCTTGTAAGACAGCCTGTCAGTGTTGCTGTGCAGGTACCAGGCACCTCCTCAAGAGTGACTTACTCTTGAACTCCACAACTGACAGTCCTGCTTGTGCAGACTGTGAAGTGTGGAGTGTAGAGTGGATTTTTTTTTGGTGGGATGGGGAAAACGTTCCTGTGTAGCGATGGGCAGGGGAGGTCTTTATGTCTGACTGGAGTCACGTGGAGGAAATGTTAACCATCCCAGAAGGAAAGATATGGCTTGGAAACATCTTTGGCAAGCACAGGACTGCTTCTTCTGTGACAGATTTCAAGGCAGCAGTTGTAAAACTAGTTAAAGGAGAAGAGGGAGCCTGCAGATGAGGAGTTTCAGATGTGTGTGACAGACCTGCTGGGAATTTTATCTGTATGAAGTATGGCTGCCACCATGTTTGCTTGTGATGCACCATTTGTTTATGCTCCCGACACTGCCATTTCACCTATTTTGCATGTCCAAGTTGTTCTCTGCTGCTGTAAAAGTGGGAACTGGCAGAACTTAGCAAAACTTTACTTGGAGGTTAGCAAGTCTGTTATTGAAGGTGCTGACCCAGATGTGCCAGTGATGCTTCTGTATAGAAACAACGTGTCTCTTAATAATCTGATGTAGTTTGGCCTTGAAGGTCCTTGTATGTGAGAGTGTTTTGGACTTGTGAAGTGCTATGTGTTCCTGTGCAAGAACAACCCTACCATGCCCAAACCTCTGTGTCAGAGTAGCAGCCCAGGGAGAGCATCGCTGCAGCTGCTATTGCTCTCAATTCCTAACAGGCAGGAGAGGATGCAGCAGCAAAGTTTGGGCAGTGGGGTAGCCAGGCTCTTCCTCCTCTCCCTGATGGCCTGGGTGTCTGAATCACATCTGGGGAGAGAATCATGAGCAAGGCACCGGGGCTGAATGCAGTGCCACCAGCTGGGAGCAGAGGTGTGCCCTGCAGGGTCCGGTGTGTTCCTTTGGGTCTAGCTGAGCTGGAGAGTAGGTGACTGTGCACAGCCACCTGGCAGAGGTTGCTGCCTCACTGGCCTGTGGACAGAGCAGTGTGTGTGAGTACTTCCTCATCTCCTCCCAGCACAATCAGGTTGCCTAGCTCAGGTCAATGATTTGTGTTGGTTTATATTAGCATATACAATTTATTTTTCCTAGGTGTAAGTATGTGGTTTTGATAAAAAGCAGCTCTTCAGGCAACACTGTGGGGAACACCCAGGAAGAGTTGCAGTGAGTAGCTGAAAGATGTGGAACTCTTTTAAAGGTACACAGGGATCTAGGAAAAAAGTCTCTGATGGCCTCAGATTCATAACCCTCTGCCCTTTGCTCAGGGCTTATTTGACAGCAATGGATGAAAAAAATATTAGTGCATTTATGGTTTGCAGGAAGAAAAAGAATTCTTAGACATAATTAGACACATATATGTGGCTAATACCACAGAATGACCAGGCTACTTCAAAAGAGTGGTAAGATCCTAATAATGCCTTTGTTTAAAAGGACCATGATGCTATCTCAGGTCTAGAACTGAGGAAAGTATTTATCATTAGTACCATGCTGCCAGATTTAGTAGTGTGAAAATAATGCAAACAGTCATCTGTAATGCAAATGTTGACGTCTGATTAATAGAGAAAATAACACAAGCAATTAATCCACAAGGGAGTAGGTCATTATAAATGTAAATTAGATCATCAAAGGGTAAGCCACACAGAAATAAAACTACCCCAAAACATGATTAATATTGAAATTCCAGTAAAAAAGGCATCTTTAACAATTGAGTCATTGGAAGACGTGTCATGTGGTTCATCTAGATTCTGGACAGGGTTATTTTACAATACAAAAATTGATTAGCTTCATTATAAATATGATGGGGACATTTATTCCATCCGAGATAGCATTTTGTTTAGTGACAGAGCACAGCCTTAGCACTAAAGTGACTCCTTTCTGATTTGCCCAATTTTTGCTTTAGAACATTGTTTGCTCGGGTAACTCGGGAGATACCTGCTTGCAATTTTTTTCAGGGATTAAACATAGCCTTTACATAAATAAGTATGTTTGTACCTGCATGTGATCTTAATCACCCCAAGATAAAATGTTAGAGGAAAGGCTGTCTTTCTGGTCAGGTCATAGAGATTTGTCAAAAGTTAGTTTATCTTCTTGCCTCTCAGAAAAAAATTCAGGTGACCCTGGGCAGATCCCTTTATCTTTGCTGTGCTTTGTTCTCTACCTTGGTTTTGAATGTTTCAGCTTAATGATGTATAAAATGAAATTATTTAAACAGTCTTCATTTCAAGTAATGCTAGGAATCTACCCTTGTAAAGTCCTGGTCACTTTTTAAAAGCTCATTTAATGATGTTATTCTTTTTAGCAAAGTAGGGCTTGCTGCTCTTCAAGTGTTGTTAAATGTTTAAGTGACTTCTACTTTGAAGATACACAGTATTTTAGCACTGTTTGTAATATCAAAGGCTAGTATTGTAACCTGTGTCTTTCCTGAAGTTAAATTTTACATTTTCCTGTTATTAGAGATCTAGTTAGGAACTTGGCAGTTTCCCCCCTTTTCTATTCAAACGAGACTCAGTGCTTTACTGCAGCAGTTTAAATGCATTTTGCATGGCATCGTGGTGGTGTGCTGAACACCCTGCAGAGCTGGCCTTGTGAGACACCTTGCTTCTTGGAGTTTAGATACCAAAATGGGCCAGATAGAAACTTTCTAACACAGTTTTGAGTGTTAGAAAACAGGCATTCCCTATTGCAGAGCATTGTCACTCAGATGATCCTTCCTCTGATTGAGTGCCCTGAGTGTTGGCTAAGCAGAGATTTTATCATATTCACTGATTACATATTCATTAGCTATCCCTGCTTACTTGATGTATATAGATTATTTTATGTAGTCACACCCCTTATTGGAAGTCCTTATATGGTTCTTTGGCATCCTCTGGATTTCTGTTTTGTCAGTCTCATCTGATTCTCTTTATTTGATAAGAGGAAAATGTTGTTCTGTTCTACTGTCTTCATCAAGTCCCCCCTTTTCTTGAGACTGAGTTCGTCATGGCAGCTAGTGTCTTAATATCTGTTTTTCATTTGATAGCATAATGAGTTACAACAAGTGAACTAAAACACACATAGCACTTATTGTGGTGACATTTATAAACAGATGTTTAACAAGTCCAGCTAGGTAACCATGAAGTAGGTTTGGTCCAGACTTCTTGAGATCCCCAGGAGGTGTTTTCTGGAGCTGTGCATTGTAAAATCTGAGTTTGTTTCCAAATTTCCTGGATATCCGTAGACACTCTACCACTTTGATAGCACAACAAGGCTTAAGCATCTTTGGTTTTTCGATTCCCCGAAGGAATTTGGCCCTTTTAGTTCTGGAATAACGTATCTGTGATTTTACTCTGCCCAGTTTCAATGCAGTTAAAGTTGTCAGTAGGAGTTGGAAAGGTCCCCTGCACTTCCTGGAGCAGAGAGGTTCCTCAGTCTTTTAAGTAGACCCAATCTCCTGGTTGGAACTCGTGCGCTGGTGTGTCCAATCCCGTCAGTCTGCAGATCACCACTGCTCGCTGTAAATCCCAGGAAGTTTTATGAAGAGAAATGAAGTAATTATTCAAATTGACCCCTCATATTAGGTGTATGTCTCCTGGAACATGTGGGACGTGGTAGGGTTGACCATATAGCAACTCATAGGGGCTTATTTTGCTGGTGTCCCACAGCTAAATTCTAGTTTGTAGTACAGCAGCAGGTAAGGCTTGGACTCCTGTCCTGGAGGTTTCCTGATGTATTTTACCCAATTACAATTTGTATAATTCATTCAGTCTACTTTGCCACTAGCTTGGGGCCTATAAGGAATCTGAATATCCCAAGCTGTTCCTTCCAAGGCTTTCCTAACCTATTGTACCACTTCTGCATTGAAGTGAGAGCTACTGACTGATGGCATTCCAAAGGTACCCCAAATCTAGTTGTTGTTTGATTCAACAGTAATTTAGTTACTTCCCTAGCCTGGTTGGTGCGACAAGGAGAGGCTTCTGGCCACCCAGAAAAGTTATCCACCAGAACTAGGAGGTGTTTACACCCTCCTTTTCTGGGTAGTTCAGTGAAATTAATCTGCCAATATTCACCCAGAACATTTCTGGATTTCATGGCTCCTAGCACTTTATTAGCTGTGCTAGGGTTGTTTCTTTTATAAACTATACATTGTTGGATTCTCGATTATACAATCTGAGCTGTTTTAAATGCAATTATAGATTTTTGCAAATGTTTCAAAAGTTTTTCAGTACTCTAATGAGTGGCTTTATGTTCACAATCCACTGTTTCATGCAAGATCGGTTCTGGGACTATTATTTACCTGGTTGGAGTAACTGCCCAGCCTCGTGGATCAAATTCTGCTTCTAAGGTTTCAATTAATTGACAGTCCCTAGCACTATAGTCGGGTTTTTCTACTGGGAGAGGTATCTCTGGCAGGGGTATTAAAGATGTGTTTTCTAACGTGCCTGTTTCTGCGGCCTCTTTGGCTGCCTTATCGGCTAAATGATTCCCCAGTTCCAGTTGGGTCTTACCTGCTTGGTGTGCACTGCAGTGCGTAATAGCAACCTCTGCTGCTTTCTGGATGCTTTCGAGTAAATCCGAGATATGTTTTCCATTTTTGATCGATGTGTCTTGAGATGCCGAAAGGCCTCTTGCTTTCCAGATGGCCCTGTCTACATGCACCACTCCAAAATTTTTGTATTTTGAAGCAGTCCAAATGTTAACTTATTTTCCTGTACTCAATTCCAAAGCTCGAGTGAGTGCAGTTATACATTGCAGGGAGTGTCCCTGAATCCATTACCTCATGGTGTGTAGTCACTGCATATCCAGATAGTCGTTTTCCATTTTGGACAAAGCTGCTCCCATCAGTAAACAACTCTCAATCAGGACTTGCCAAGGGTCTGTCTCCTAAGTCGGGTCTGCTGGAATATGCTGCTTCTGTAGTTTGTAAACAAACAAAGCAAAACATAGTCATGCTCTGGGGTTCTTTCTACTTATTGGGCAGATAAGAACACAGCAGGGTTAGTGATAGAAGTGGTTTTGATTGTCACATCATCGCACTCCAGCAAAACTACCTGGTACTTCAGCATCAGGCTGGGAGAGAGCCAGTGGCCCCCTTTTTGCTTGAGTACAGACTGCACCACGTGTGGTACAAAGATGACAATCCCAAATGACAATCCCCAAGTCAGTTTTCAAGCTTCTTGGATCAAAGAACAGTAGCTGCTACTGCCCTCAGCCAACTGGACCAGCCCTGGCTGACATTTAGTTGCTTTGAAAAGTAGGGCACAGCCCTCCTCTGCTCCCCAAGGAACTGTGACAGCACTCGGAGTGCTGTGTAATGTCTTTCTTAGGTAAATAGTTCAAACCGGCACATGGGGTCTGGGAGCCCCAAAGCAGGGCCTACATAAGGGCTTGCTTGAATTGTAAAAAGGCAGCCCATGAATCATCAGTCCGGACTATAAAGTCCTTCTGAGCTGTTTTCAAGAGTTCATATAGTGGCTTTATTAGCAGCCCACACTTGCTGATCCACAGGAGACACCATCCCACCATCCCAAGAAATGTACATATGTCTCTTACCGTTTGTGGCAGTGGGTCTCGGTAAATTGCTTCTTCTCATTCCTGTCCCAGCCTCCTTTGTCCTTGGAGAATTTCGAATCCCAGGTGGGTTACTGTGGTCTGGAATATTTCTGCTTAGTCTTTGGATCCTCTATATACAGTTAGGCCCCGAAAATTTAGCAAGGCCACAGTCTGATCTCAGCATTGTTGTTTAGTTTCCATGGCTATCAGAATGTCATCTGCATACTGTAACAAGACTCCAGTAGGGTTCTGATTTTTCCATTCCTCTGGTTCTTTTAGCCATTGATTTCAAAATATGGTGGGGCTATTTTAAACCCCTGTGATAGATATTTTCAAGTCAGTTGACTTCTTCTCTCTCTGTTTGGATTTTCCCATTCAAAAGCAAAGAGCTCATGACTCTCAGTACTCAAAGGGATGCAGAAAAAGGCATCTTTCAATTCTAATGCTGTAAACCATTTTATTTTTCATTCAAGGTTGCTGGTAAGGTATAAGGATTTACTGCTACTGGGTGTGTATTTTCTACTATCTTTTTATGTCTCTAAGGTCCTGTACCAGCTGGTAAGCCTTTCCTTCAGTTTGCATTCTTAACTGGCAAAATAGGGGTATTAAATTTGGATTCACATTGCTTCAATAGGCCATATTTTATACATTTTTCCACAAGGGGTTATAACCCCTTATGACTTTCTATTTTCAAAGGGTATTGCTTTTGCCTTACCGGTCCTGCTCTAGGTGTCAATTTAATTCTTACAGGCTCTGCTCATTTGGATCATCCGGGACCTCTCCAGCCCAGACTATCAGGATCACTGCACCCTCAAGTGATACTGGCAGCTGTATCATGTCCCGTTTCAGAGGCTGTAATGCAAAAATAGAGGCTTCCACACGATTAGATTCTGGAATAATAACCAGTATATTGCCATTTTTAAATTTGATTTCAGCATTTAGGTTTTCCAAAAATTCTCTCTCAAGGAGATGCTTTGGCGAATTGGATAGATGCAGAAACTGTCAAGTCATCTTCCGTTTTCCTAATTTAAAATGAATGAGCTTGAAAAATGGCCGAGTTTTGTGATTCTCTGTTGCCCAATGCTTGTTAGAGAATCATTACTCAAGTTTCCTCTTACTGTATTTAGCACTAAGTTACTAGCTCCTGTATCTACTAAAAATCCTACCTCCTCATTTACCTCCTGGTTCCCCAGCTCAGCTGTTAGCAGAGGTCCTGCCAGGGAAGAATTCTCCAGTCTCCCTCAGTCATCGTCGGTGACAGCCACAGGTTGTCCACATCCTTGTCCCCTTCCTTTCTCTGGGGGCACCACTCCTCTAGAAATTCCTTCATTAACTCCAGCTACATTTTGTTTAGTCATTTCTTGCTGGTTTTCTGTGTTCTGAAAAACTCCCCCAGCAACATCTAACAGCTTCCCTAAATCATACTGGTCTTGTCCCTGAGCCTGATGTAATTTCCTTCTAATATCATCTGAGGCTTGCCCCACAAATATGGGGGCTAATTGAGTTTTTCCTTCCTCTGTTTCAGGATCAATATTAGTATATTTTCGAGATGTTTCTTTCAGGCAATTTAAAAATTCACTACATGGTTCCTTACCATCCTGCCTAATTTCAAATAATTTTGACATATTGATAGCCTTTGGTGTGGCATTTCTAATTCCATATAGTATCCATTGTTGATATCTTTTTAATCTCTCTCTAAACATGGGCACATTGGGGTCCCACTTGGGATCCACAGTGGGAAAATTAATGTCCAGTGTATCTGACAAGTTACCTGTCAAAATCTGCTCTTCCACAAACCTCCTACCGGTTTTAACAACCATCTCTCTTTCTGTACTGTCAAACAACATTTCTAACATAGCATCTATATCCTTCCAGTCCGGATCCTGAAGTTTTATCATCATTTCAAATGCTTTTGCCATTTTGTCTGGGTCATCTTGATAGCTGCCAGCCATCAACTTCCGATTATTAAGGTCTGTTTTTGAAAATGGAACTTCTACGGTAACTGGACCATCCATACCAGCTGCCTGATGGAAGGCAGCTGCTCTCACATCTCTCTGTTTAGCTCTAGTTGTCTCTGCAGTTGAACTAAAACCCTCTGTTCCTTGATGCATCCTCTCTATCTCTTCTGTCTTCTCCTCTGCTCCTTGATACATCCTCCCTGTCCTCTCTATCTTCTCTTCTAGACCTGCTAAATCCACCTCTTTACTTGCCAGTTCCCTCATAATGTCAGTCTCAGCAGCCTGTTTTTCTCTTCCCCCATCCAACTTGCAGTTAGGCCTGACCATAACATCTAAATCATCCTTCATACTGGGAGGATGTTTAGAACAAGCTTGTCCAATGCTGCACATAGAACAACAACGTTTTAACCATTTTCCTTGCTTCTCCTTTTCAAGAGCCAGCATAAAAGGGTCTGAGGGGGCTGGATTCAAGCCACAGTCTTTCTGCCATTCAGGATGATTCCGTAAGGTGAAAAACATATCAGCATACATAACCTCATCCCATTTCTGTTCCCGTCTTAAAAACAACATTAACTTTAGCAGGGTATTATAATTCAGCGTTCCATTTAATGGCCACTTTTCTCCAGAGTCTAGTTGGTACAATGGCCACCGCTGGTTACAACACTTAATCAAGTTCTCCCTGGTCGCTGGTCCCCCAGGGGGGCCTCTAATCTTTTTCCAATGTTGCAAAAGGCAACCAAGTGGGGATTTTTTCGGAATGCCTCTTTTAGATTGTCCACAGCCCATCTCCGAACAGTAGAGCCAAAATGCTGCAATACAGATACAATTGCAAATAAAAAGCAATTATGGATTGATAAAACCAAGTCAAATAGCAAATTCTGGAATATCAAATAAGCTACCCAGTGCCCTGGAAGAGCCACACGTCTTATATGGGCAGGATTGCTGAAAGAATGCCTTATTATCAAATAGGATCTTACCTGTTTCCCAGACTGGTCCGGAGATTTGTGGTCTTCTCCAGGAAAGTCCCGGTGCCGGCGTGAAGATCCAGAGATCCCTCAGATCCACGGGAGATCAGGCAGAGTGTCCCATGGGGAGTTGCCAAAAATGGTCCTGAAATTGGCCAGACAGAGCCTTTCTAACACAGTTTTGAGTATTAGAAAGCAGGCATTCCTCACCGGGGCATTGGTCACTCGGAGGCTCGAGTGCGCCGTGCGTCGGGTAAGCAGAGCTTTTATCTTACACACTGATTACACATTCATTAGCTCTCCCCGCTTACTCCATGTGTAGGGATTACTTTATTTTCCATAGGCACACCCCTTATCAGAAGTCCTTATATGGTTCTTTGGAGTCTGTCTTCCATGTCTGGTGTCCCTTTTAGGGGGCTGTCTCTCGACCCTCACTTTTGAGTAACTACAGTATCAGTGTTTTGCATAACTTCTACTGTGTCAGCCTTGCAGAGCTGAGCTGGCATCCTGCTTGTGTTTTGCATGACTTTTGTTTCGTTGGCCTTATCTACTTCTCCAAGGCTACCTTGTTCCCTTTATTTGATAAGAGTAAACTGTTATTCTGTTCTGCTGTCCTTATCATTTTGATATCTGTTGCTGGAATGAGTATTTGAAAGAGTGTCAGAGAGAAGAAAAATGCGAGAAGTATCTCTGGTATTGGCAAGCAGGCCTGTGAGCAGTCAGGACATGTAGCAGGGGTCCAGAAAGGGCTGACAAGAAACGTTTGTATACAGGAAAAGCTGACAAGAATATTAAAGCTGAAATAGAATCTGAACAACTTTGTCTGGCTGTTCAGTTTCTTTTATTTGAGGAAATAAGATTTTCTAGGTATTCTATTGTCCAGGACATGCCATATCTTTCCTCACTTTTTCTTATCATAAGGAAGAGAACCCCAGTCTAGGCTAGTCTCTGGGTTAAAAAGTGGCTTAGAACGAGTTTTGTGTACTGCTCTGCTTAGACTTTCACATGCTGCTTCATCTGTCCACATCTTTGTCTAACCTTCTGTATGTTCCACCTAGGAGAGAGTCCCAAGTCCTGGTTGTGTCAGAAAATCACGTCACCCCTCTGGAGCTCCAGTTTTTCTTTTGCTTTGGCACCTTACTT
Organism: Nicator chloris; assembly: GCA_013400495.1. Classification (NCBI taxonomy): domain Eukaryota; kingdom Metazoa; phylum Chordata; class Aves; order Passeriformes; family Pycnonotidae; genus Nicator; species Nicator chloris. The sequence continues at coordinate 6,569 of WAAE01014295.1, read as the reverse complement.
TTCAGTTCAGTTTTGCTAGTGTCTTTTTGTTTCTCTGCTTTGAAAGACAGGAGCTTGAAAACTCCGTAAAAGATGGGCCTCCTTGGAGCCTCTTGGCTCTTAACCAGCACTGAGTCTTGACTGGTTCCACACAGGAACTGGTATCTCAACCATGGTTTGAAACTGTTACCCAGGAAGTTTTCCTTCCCTATAAGCCACAGTCAGAAGATTTTATTGCTACTGAATATTATTTTCAGCCCTGGCAGACTTTTGCAAATAGCACTTGAGTTCTGACGCTTGTGATGCAAATTTCTGTAGCTGAGAAGGCCACCTGATGGTAAATGTTTCTGCTTCTTCCTTCAGTCAAATGGCTTTGAGGCATTTCTTAGAGGAACTTGGTTGGAATATTGTATTAGGTACCTTTGTGCTTTTGAGGTTCCAACAGCTAGATTTAAATGGTGTAGAACATATACAGAAAAACCAGGAAATGAGAAAGAAATCCCTGCCAAGAAAAAGCACTTTTGCATTTTTATACTGTCATTATATCTTAAGCCCCAACCCTTCTGGTCTGATTTGTGTGTACAGCTCTCCTGTACAGGAAAAAAACTTGGCTTTGACTACCCTTTCATTTTGTGCTCCTGAGCCTCCTCAGGAGGTGCTACCAGCAAGTCACTTCTATAAGCATCCAAGTTTAAATAGCAGCCTTTTTAGCCTGTAGTGGAAAGTGTCCCACCTGGTCCTCTTCAGCCTCAGGAAGGATGAGAGCAGTGCCTTGCCCGGAGAAGCTGGGAACATAAACGGTAGAAAATGTATTTTCCTGAGTTCTCTTAGGGCTGTACAGAGAACCCTGGAGGGATAAAGGCAGCTGAGAAGAAATGAATGTTGGTAAATGGTATTAAAAGCTAGCAGACAGAGAGACATGAATGCAAGGTACATAGGGCTGTTAAGTGAGGGAGACTGCAAACCCAGTTTATGCCAGTGGCATGAGGAATGGAACAAGAAAGGTGGCACTTGGTAGGGTCCCTTGGCTCCTCATAAATTTTGAATTGTCTGCTTTTCCTTTTTTAATATCCTGTAAAATGAAAAGCTGGGATCATTAAAAGATGTGCTGGAGAAGGTGATCAGAAGTGAGAGAAGAAATTTCCGTATTCTGGCCTTCATTTCTCTGATTGTCAGTGATTTGTTAGTCAGTTATCTGGGAGTCAGATATAGCTGTAGTTCGTTAAAGTGTAGATTATGTTGTTCAATTTATCTTGCCTGCATCTTTAGAACCACAGTTGCCATGACAATGTTTTGGGCTCATTCCAATGAAGAAAATGATTTTAATTTTTTGGCACCCTCTGTGCAGAATGGCACTTAAGCTTCATATATTTCAATAATTTTAGTGGGAATGTAAAGAAGTTGCTGTTTAAAACAAACATGTGGGGGCCTGCTAATTCCTGGAAATCATTTTAATTAAGGGGAAGAGGAGAAAAAGAAGGAAAGGCAACCGTTTGGTATTGGGCTGGGACTTTGATGTGTGGTGTAAAATGACCAAGTGCTCCCAGAGAGCAAACACTCAGTGCTAATGGGAAATTACCAGTGAGGTGTGAGCAGGTGCTTTGCAGAGCAAGACCCATGAATTGGTCTTTTAAACTTTGTCAGTCCCTTCTCATTTCATCCTCAGCTGACTTGCAGCCCTCCAAAAAATGAGGTCTAGGTATATTTACCATAGATTTCTCTAGTCACTTGGGTGGCCCATAGCAGCTCTGCATGTTGTGTGCTGTGAGATCCATCCTTGTGGGAGGGTGGTAGGAGCATCAGCATCACATGTGGACTTGTTCTGCTTGTAAGGAGGTTAAGGCTGTGCCTTGTGATCTGGTTATAAATTCTCTGGAGGTCAGCAGAGGATTTTGATAAATATCTTGACCTTTCCATGAGAACCTTCACATTTGAAGTGCATTTTTTTTGACCAATCCTATGTGACCCCTAAGAGTGGCCATTCTCTTTGGTGGCAATCTGAATTCCAGCTGGATAAAGACTCAGCTTTTCATTGTTGCCTCTGTTCTTCACATGAGGTAGCTGTTTTTCAAGAGGATGTTTTTAAACCGTGTCTGTCATAAACTTTCCAGGCATAGTTGTCTTTACAAGGTGGGAGAAATGTATATTTAAAGGCATTATTTAAAATAATTCCAGATGAAGTTCATTAACTTTAGTGACGTGTAGGCAAGTACGTGAAGTGTCTTAAATTCAAAAAAGACATGTAGGTCAGCCTTCTTCCTCCTGTCTTTTGTGGATGCCATCCAGATGTGTACTTGTTAAAATGTTCTATGTGCGTGAGTACTCAGCACTCAGCAAAGTGGGGTTCTCACCCTGTCCCCTACAATGTACATCTCAGTAGCAGTCACATGTTAATATTGGTGGGAATGGTGAGGAATAATTTACTGATTTCTGAACCAGTTAAACTCATTTAATGGAAGGGTGGGTGTTTCAAAGCTAGATATGTCAACCCTCTGAGTTTCATTCCTCTGGTATCACAGCTTTTTGAAAACATAAGCTATGTACTGTCTAGAGAGTTTTCTGTTGAACTTTTAATAACTTTGTGATCAGGTGCTGTGCAATTCAGCAGGTAATTGGTCTGTGTGCAACCCCAAATGTTTCAGCAGGAGTATGTACATGACCACCAGTTTGTACTAATTAAATAATTGCTTCCACTGAATGTAATTAATGCAAATTAGATAATAGGGAAAGGTAAGTGGGCAATTCAACTACTGTGGTTTCGTTGCAGAATTTTCAATTATTTACTTTGTGGCAAAGAAGAAAGTGTTGGAAAATACTGCTACTGAACAGCTCAAATGAAAAGGTTTGTCTTGCAGTATGCATGGCTGCATGTTAGACTTGTGCTGAAAGCTTTTTATACTTCTCTAAGGTTCTATGACAGGTTATAGTTAGAGCTGGGAGGGAGGAAGCTTTTTTTTTCCTTTTTTTGTTTTCTTTTTTTCCCCCCTCTCCCTCAAGGAACTTTTACAGCTTAGAAAACTTGAATATACTGACAAGGTTGTGTCATTTTTTGAAGTGGCCCAGCAGTGTCGTGTCCATGGCCCAAAGGGCAGTGATCCAGTGCTTGGAGATGAGGCAGGTCCAAGGTCAGGCTGGGGTGTTGCAGTTTGGATTAGGGAGGTAGAGGGCCAGGCACAAGTTTGTGTGAACAAGGCAAGGCCCAAGGGTTTGAGCTTCATTGCAGCTGCAGAGCAAATAAATGAGTTATTCCTGAGTTGAACATCTTCTCACTTACTAGGGCTTTGGTTGTTCTTGGCAGGGATTTTTTTCCCCCCATTCTCTCTCTTTTTTTTTTTAAATACCTGAAATGCCAGCCTGAAACAAGAAAAACTTAATGAAAGCCAGGTGAATGACAAAACCTTCTTTATTTGAATTTACCTCAGTGTTTGTGAGTGTTGTGTATCTTCACAGGAAAGAATGTGTTCATTTCTGGCATGGTACTGGAACAGCATTGAAAAATGTGCATTCAACCATGGGTTGAAATTTTCTGTGTTTTAAATGCTTCTGTCTAGTCCCAGAGCAAAGAAAGCCCAAATGAGGCAGGCATAGCTGGGACAGGATGAAGTCTTGATGACCAATCTTGCTGAGCAGAGCCCAGCCTGAAAGGTGTCCCAGGCACAAGCAGAAAGTATCAGAACTCTTTCATTTCAGTGGCTTGTGTCTGAGGAATTCCCTGAAAACTGCTGCCAGCAGCAGTGCTGGATATTGGGGGCCTGACAGTCAGTGAATTCCTGGTAATTTTGTCCTTGCCACTGCTGCTGTTCAGGTTGAACCACAATAGTTTGGTAGTTAGTGGAAGCTAGAGAGGAGGGCAGGTGTGATCCTACACTAATTTCCTCCTTATTCTCACCTGTATAACTGTCCCTCCTCTCAGAGGTCTGAAGTCATATGCTGGTGTACAGAATTTACCTTCCTTGTCCTGTTATTTTTAATGTCTTCTAAGAATCAGATAAGATCAAAGCCCCTCAAGTGTGCTTTAGATAAATGGCTTGCTCTTTGTAAGCAAAAGCAAAAGATTGAATTGCCTTGACATTTTATAATCTTTCTGATTTCACATGTTGAAGTTGAAATGCATTGCAAAAGGCCCTTGTCATTTTTCTGAAGTCTGCTGGGTCTCTGAGGATGGGAGTAATATCCTCACTTCCTTGCAGTCTCATTTCTGAGTCTGGTCCTGCAACCTTCAGAAGCCTGATGAAAGGTTTTGTTTTCCTCAGGACTGTGCTGGCTTCTGGACAGTTTAGGCATCCTTGTTGCCAAATTATATCTTATGAGAAAATAAGAGAAGATCAAATACGGATTTATTCTCTGGAATACCTCAGCTGCATGAGTTGCTCGAGGGTGAAGCTGGGTGACTTCTCGTCAATCAGTACTGACCCATTCTCCATGGTACTGATTTCTGTTAGAGCTGCTGGAATTTATTATTTGGGGAATGAGCTTTCCCAGCCTTGGCTCTAATCTTATTTAGTTGTGAACAATCTGTATACAGCATTGACACAAAAAATTTCGGTGCCAAGCTAATATGCAGTGCAAGGGATAACATATTTAGATGTCTGTGTTGGATTTGGGAGGCCATGAAACTCATCATTCCTGCCTTTTCTTATCAAATAGTTGACTGCAGCATTCTGCTACCATGCAGCCTGTCAGGAGTAGAGGTATTTCTGTCAAGGGAAAGAAAGGAAGAAAATTCAGTCCTTTTCTCTTTCTGCTCTATCGCTTCAGGAGATGCAGAGCAGAGAAATGTGATCCCCGAGGATCTCTGCAAATACTGAGATGAGGATATATAGAGAAGGCAAAAATCAGCTGCAGGATGCCATGCATTGAGAAAGTCTAGATTCAGCTGACTCTTGATACCCCAGGCTTTAAAGTGTTTTTTGGTAGTAGGGGTTATAGACGATGCTGTCTTAAGGCAGCAGACAGCACCATCAGGGCTCTTCCACGGACACAGCAGGCATGGGATGGGGTGTTGTCAATGAGCCATCAAAATCTGATACCAAAATTACTCTTTTGATAGTCACTTTTTCCACATAAATGTCAAAATTTGCGATTCTTTATTGGTGGTAAAGCATTTTGTCAATCATTTCTCCCTCCAAATGAAAACAATGCAATTAATAATGCTGAAATGTTTCACAAAGGACTGGAGAATTGACTGGTTTTGAGTCTTGGTGAAAAATAGAGCCTTCAGTGTGCCACTATTTTTGAAAAAAATGTTTTCTGACAAGGCTTCTTTTGGTAAGGAGTCTCATCCATCAGGGGAGATGAGGAGGTAATGACTGACTGGCTGTTGTGTCAGATGTGTCTGTGTGTGTGATGTGATCCTCGTTGCTTAAAAACACGCTCTCAGGTGAGACCTACCTGTGAAGATTATGCTCATTAGAGCTTCTCTCCAGCTGCAGGGGCAAGGACTGTGGCTCACATGGCTGGCATTCAGGTATTTTCCAGTCTGCATTTGGAGAGTTCCCCACTCCTTTCAGTTGCCTGGCTGTCCTCGGCAGCTCACTCAGACCTGCTCTTAATCCCAAATTTCAGCCAAGGCTGAACCTTGTTTACCAAGGCTGGGAGGTCTTGAGCTAGAGATGTCTTCCCTCCCAGGACACAGGCTGCCCTGTTTGTTGCACTTAGGGCATGATGAAAATATAGTTTATTTAATCTAATGTCTTCAATATTGGCCATACTGCCACTGGCCTTCAGATTTCTGGTTTGGGTTTGTGATACTTTTTTTCCTCTCCCTGAAAACTGAGCTCCTTATATCAGTTGCAGTGGCGATGGACAAGCAAGGAATTTGCCTTTGTACAAGGCTTTTAAAGTAATTATTTATGATTCTAAGATGATTGGATATGTTTCAGTGTCAGCACTGGGTATGCATTTTTCAGAATGCTATTGAAGCTTTCATACAAAAAATCCACTATATGTGTTCCTAGGATATTATTTTATTTGATTAAAGAAAGTATTGAATGCACTGCTGTTGAATAAACTCTCATTTAATGTTTCAAAACATCTCCAGCACTTTCCTCCTTCCAGGACAAGCAGAATCTAAACAAACACCAAGTAAAGAAGGGGACAGAAGGGTTTTTTTTTGGTGTTACATCCCTTTTGCTTTAACTGGGACTAGTTAGGCTGAATACATAATCACAAGCCCAGAAGCTTAATTTTTTGTTGAAGGGAGCTTATGCAGCAGGAGCTTGAAAAGTCACAGTGTGATTGATGTCAAGTAAGCCTGAACTTGCACTGGCCTTGAGTTTGTTGTGTGCAATAATGTGAGTTAACCTCAGTGAACAATCAACAGCCGCAGTCTTGGGCTAGCAGATCTTCTGGATTATGACAACAAAGAGACCTCGAGTTTTTTATCCTTTGAAAGTTAAATGAAAAAGTTAAAAGAAGAACTTTGTGGTCAAGGTTTTGATGGGGTCAGTATGGTTTTCGACACTTTGAACAAAATGGATGCTGACGTTCCTTATTACCTAGTTCTCTGGCAGACATGAAAAAAATAAGTTCATAAGGCAAAAAGATCAATGAAAAGGGAAGAAATCTATTTTAGATTTCAATAATTATTT
>WAAE01014289.1:0-15941 GCA_013400495.1 Nicator chloris | reverse complement strand
CAGCCATTTTCGTGTGCCATGAATATGATTATGGTACATGAAATGTACCATAATCTAGATTAGGGTGAGGAAAATCTCCCTCCCATGGGCCTTTGCAACCACACATTAATATCTCTTAGGTTTCATTGTTCTGTTGGTTTGTTAAGTTTGTGTCACCCTATTCAGCCCCCATTCACCATATATGCACCCCTCCTAGAATGTTCTTCCTTCCCTTATACATATATTTTATACCTTATTTGGTTCCACCACATATGCTACAGTCAAGGACATTATCCAGATCTGGAACCAGCCCCAAAGGAATTTCATCCCTTAAATAACAAGGTTTTGTCAGTTGTTCCATATATAATCTTGCTTCCCTAAATTAAGAGGCATTCAAAAGGAAACTTCCCAGAACTCTCCATCATTTTAAGTTTTAAAAGAGCACCTACCAATATGAGTAAGTACAGAAATCTGAGATACCTTTTCATATAAACAGTCTAGCGTGCAGTTTGTGATCTGCCTGATTATTTTCAATCTGTGTATTATGGTAGTTAATATAGGGTGTATTTGTTTTCACTGTTGATGGTTGTGTTTCAGTAATGGAAAAGCAATCCAGCTGAGCAGTTTCCCTAAAAGTCCTCTCACTAAATAAATGGCAAGTCTATTGTAAATTCCATAATTTTAAGCTAGTAAATTTATGATCTCTTGGGATCTCTCTGTGTAAGTATTTTCCTGCAGAGAGGTTGACTTAGTCCATAGCATTAGGATTTTTTTTTTTACCAGTAGATCGATGTAGTTATTCTACAGCTCTGCTTACTGTGTCCTGTCTTGCTACTGTAAGATTAGAAAGCTGGCATCAAAGAAGATGGAGAGAAAGCTTCATTTATTGGTTTTAGATTCAGTTTTGAAAAGCACAATAGTAATGAGAAGTATGATATTCATGAAAAATGATGCAACTGGAAATAATGTGAAACTTGAGGGGAATTAAAAATTTTAATCTGATAAAAAAATAAAGGAAAGTTCCCTCTGTTACCAGCACTTTTAAAGCTTCTATTTCTAAGGCATGAGAATTAGTTGAAAAAAGAGTGAAATATCAGTGATATTGTGCATAAACGTTTTCTCATCTGAAGCTTCAGATAGGGGCTGGAATTAGAGCTACTTCTTCTCTGGACATGTGGGATGCAGCCTTCTCTTGGTCATAAGAGCAGGTAAATAGTGTACCTGAGGGTCCTTGTGATTCTGTCTGCCTTTCAGTGTTCATGCCTATGGGACAGAGGCAACAATTTTCTTCCTGGAAGAGTGCAGAAATGGTGCAGGTTAGAAAGAGAATTTTTCTCCTTTCTGCACATTGTGATGAGTTTTACATGATTGGTATCAGAAGTAAGTTTGGTTTGGGATGGAAGATCCCCAAGTGAAAGGTTAAATATCAACATCCTCAGAACCTTTGTGGTCTGTGCCTGCTACTTGTAGCTAAATAATAATTAAATCTGCAGCAGTCCTACTTCTGAAATGCTGAGTGACAGCAAAAGAAAGTGTACTTTGCAAGGAGCTTTCTGGGGATTGCTCTTGGGTCTTCCATTCCGGATTTTTTTTGTGGCATCGCTCCAGGACCTTTTCTTGAGTGCCTCTCTTATCCTATTTCCCACCCATCAGTCCTTCAGTTTTCCAAAAAGGATGGATTGATTGTTATATATTTGCAATTAGATCTGTCTTGCTTGACAGTAAAGCAAGTCTCTGCCCTGTAGGCTAAGCCCTCAAGGAGCTGGCCAGACTCTTGGACTGACTCCTTGAGTGACCCAAAAAATGCAACATTTGTACATTCACCACAGGATGGTCAGGGCATGGTTTGCATCCTTGAGCTTGTGTGAAGGACCTGTCCCTATAGTATGGAAATTAATTTCTTTTTCGGAACAAAGTGAAATCATAAAACAAACTGCAGCCTGTTTAGTCTCACTCATGTATACAAAAATGATTTAACAGATCTAGTGCTTCATGATTAATGATGATGATGTGCTTTAAATTTCTTGTTCCATTAATAAGTTTGTGGCTTGCGTGAAATAAGATTAACTCCTTCAACACACAATATCAGCAACAAGATAAAGAACAAGGTGGATTTTTTTCTGCCTTGAAAAATTCAGCTGCATGCAATATAAAGTCTTTTAAAAAATTCTTTTTAGTTTAAAAATTCTTTTTATAAAAATTATACTGATTTTGATAAATAGTTGATTAAATTAAAATAATGTTTTCTAGAAATATTTATAGCACTTATTGCATAACAAGAGTTTATATTTTGCTTTATGGTGATTTATTTTAACAAAATTATTGTATGTACAAGACTGAATAGATTTATATACACACAGATCTTTAATTTCCCATAGAGTGACTTACATTTTAGGTAGGGACAGAATAACTAATGCTAGTTGAAAATATGTGTTCATTCTTTAAAAAGTAATTATAACTTCTTATCTAAACAGTAGTGTTTCGAGTTTCTTGGGCTAGTGTTTATATGGATGAAAACAAATTTTAAAAATATGAAATAGTGAATCTTAGAGCACCTTTCTGTAGATTTCAGAAAGTTGCTTATGTGACCTCATTTGGCTGTTATTGCTGTTGCTGAGGTGGTGTCTGTGGAGCAAGCCTGCGTTTTCAGGGGAGTGAGCAACCCAGTGCTGCATTTCTGCTGCTTTTTCACCTCAGCTGGCTCATCTAGAGCCCAGTTGCACACTGCTGCAAAGCCAACTGCACAAATAGCACGTAGATGAAGCCGTGACAGCGGGAAAATCGAAAGGAGGGATTATGCCGTGCAATTATCCGTGTAAAACTCCGAGGGCTCGTGCCGGCAGGCCGAGAGTGGCTCTGTGATGGTGCTCAGCCCCTGCACAACCCACTGAGCTGGGAGCAGGGCTTTGAGCCTCGCCTCAGCCTCTGGCCTTTGGCACCCAGAGCGATGGTCAGCCCTGCAGCTCAAGCTGCTGAGCTGTGTCCCACTGAACCTGCTCAGGGTAGAAAGCAGCAGCTCAATTCTATCTGCCTTACAGGCAGCAATGTCAAGGTTTGATTTAGACTTACAGAACTGTTCAGGTCTTAGCACTTACCTTGGTCATTTTCAGTGACAAAAACTTTAGCTGGACAAAAGTCAGTGGTGTCTTGTTAACATTGATAAGCTCTGTAGGAAATGGAAAGGTAGGATACACGATAAAATTATAATTAAGTTCTGGTTAAATGATTTAGGTGCATTTTTATTGTTATAAAGAGTGTAGGTTTGTTACGCTTTAGGTGGACACGTGATCTGGATGCTCAGATATTTCCGTGCTGTCTATAGGGTGCAGGTTTCTTAATGTGTATTTGTCACTGGATCAGATTCTAAATCCCTTCACATGAAGCACAGCTGTGAATCCTGCTGCGGTCAGCTGCACTATTTCCTTTATTAAGGTGCTACTCAACATAAAATGAGGTAATGGGATCTTGTCCTCACAAGTATAAAGGTTTCAATATGATACTGCAACCCCAACATTTTTAGCATGGTGCTGAGGTGTGCTCTGCAGTATTTACTGGCTAATTTACAAAGCTCTGTAGCGCAATTTTGGTAATCAGTGCTGTTTGCTTTTGATCAAAACTGGCCAGAAGGAAGGCTTACATACTGGAAAAAGCATAAAACAACTTGAGAAGTATGTTTCATTGTAAATAATAAGCCTTTTGTTTATGGATCTAGACTCTGTAGAAGCCTCTTCTGTGAAGAAAAATGCCAGATAGTCTCATGTGAAAAATAGAACACAAATTTTAATGCATATTTTTAAGTTTTTTTGTAACTTCATCTCTCCTCTTATCAACTTATATTTCTGTCTTTTCCTGCCTTTTTAAACTTGTTCTGTCTTCTGAGAAGATGAACTCCTTAGAGTTCATTCTTTGCTAACAATTTAACTAACTTACATTTTTTTTCTCACTGTTTCCTCCCTTTATAAAATTTAGGAATGTATTTATAAATGTAATTTATGGCGACCTTTCCTTTTCAGTTTAATCCCCCACATAACTGCTTAGTATTGTTTTAGTTCAAATACAGGTTGTTAAAATGTCTTGCAGTAGATATGGTATAGCAGGGCCTGAGAAAAAACATTGAAGACAATCAGTGTTATGTACAAAGAGATGACACACCCAGTGTTGAATAATCTTCTTTATTGCAAAGCTGTGGATTCTTGTCCTTGCTCCTACATTTCATGATAGTTTTTCAGAACATGAACACCTGATTCTTCTTAACCACCCCACGTCAATTTATCCTTTGAAAGAAAAAAGTTGATTTAAAAAAAAAGTGTTGCCTGGGAGAAATTGAAGCCAGTATCTCTCTCATAAACTTTCAGATTCTGAAGAAATATCTGTCAGTAGGGTGTGCCTTTATAGGATATTTCAAAAAGCAATCAGGTAGGTCACTGGCTGAAGTATTTTTCAGCTTTTCCTACGTTGTGGTACAAGAACCAAAGTTTAGGCAGTGCCTGACAGACCAGTTTGTTCTGAGCAGCAGACCTCATTTTCCAGGGATAAAAGCATCAAACTTGCAGGCAGTTTAAAAACCTGCTGTAAGTAGTTTCCTTTTATGAGTTTTGTCTATAAAAGTAACTCCAGAGAGGAGAACATGCAAGTTTATGGGTCAAATTAATTCCCTAATTCCAATCAGGAGACAGGTTATTTGTTGAAGAAAAACTTAACAACTTTGTGACTCATATTTCTACAATGTGCTTCTGCAAGGAAAACACAGAGGTCCAAAAAAGACCATTTCAAAAGACATCAAAAGATGAATCTCTGTATGAGGGGCTTTTGCAAGCTTCAAAATTCTAAACCATGTGTAGACAGTGATTGTATAAAATTCCTTAACTTTTAATATTTGTCTAAACAGTTTTCACAATGCCATTCAATATTTGACAGGGCTACCCACTTTAAGATGCTGCATAGCATAAAGGATTTCTAAAAGTTTTGGGAATTGTTTCCTGCCACTTTTTTTTCTAGTGTGCCATATTAATTCAGTGAGAAAATCTTCATTCTGGGGCCAAATATATTCGTTGTTTCCATCTGCATGTATTTTTCAGCTGCATTGTTTTTTGGTATGTGTAGTGTCAAATAGCTTAGGTAAAAATCTTGGTGAAATAGAAGAATAGGTTTGAGTTCATATTTATTCAAAAGATTACAGTTGCTGAATTCAATCTAGAAATGTTAATACAAGACATCATCTCCTCATTCTTTCTTGTCTAATGGAGAAAAACCCTTTTGCTCTTAGTTAAAGGCACATCCCCTAACCTGTTTCATACTGCAATCCATCCTCTTTATTTGTAAACACAAATTTATACACCAAATTTTTGACATGTGAGATCAGATTACCTTTAGTACCTCCAGTAGAGACGTCAACACCCTAAACTCTTAACCCTGGAGTTCCTTTTCCAGTCAGTAGGAAGCAGTAGGCATTTTTAGCACATTTGACAAAACAGGTAGATGAGCTGCAACCCAAAATGCCTGTCCACCACTAATATCTAAGCCTAGGTGAAAAAAATCTCTACAGCAATTTTTAAACAGCTTAATATGTTTATTAATATGGACAGATAATTCAATTATTTGAAACCCACCCGAATATTCAGGCTGAGAACGAGGCTCAGGGTGAGAACTAGCAGATTTGGACATTGGACTTTAGGAAACTCAAGAGCGACATCATAACATTCTCAGAAGGTAGAAGACAGAAGATAAAACTCATTCCAGGTTTTGTTTCTGCAGTATTTTGTGGCTGTCAGTTTGCTTCTTCACATATTTAGTCTGGAGTTCACAGTGCCCAAAAACAATGTAATAAGGGTTGCTAGGCTTTTGGTTTGGTTTGATTTTTTTTCAATTTTTAGTACTCTCAAGGCCTTTTATTTCAGGTGAAAACAATCCCTTTTATTTTCCTTGTGTTGCTGCTTGAATAAAAGTTTGGAATAGAGGAAAATCATGAATGGAAAGATAAATTGGCACAGTGTCTCATAAATCTTTATTGCACCTGCTCATAGTTCCTAATCCACTGTCATCCTAACCTTTTGTGTGAAGACTCCAGCACTGATAATGAAGAGCTTCTCTTGAAGCTGATGGAATTTTGTGTGTAGGAGGATGCAGATAACACAGGCCTCCCTTCATGTGGGTGACCATTTTTCTGATCCCAGAATGGCTGAACTTCCCTGAGCCTGGTGTTTTGCACTGACCAGGCTGGTGGCTTTCCGTGGCCACTGGCTAACCCTGCCTGCCACTTTGTTCAGGGTGCAGGTGACAGGAGAAAAACCAGCACATGGTGTGATTGCCAGAGAGCCTTAAAATTTCTCTCATCCTTGAAATGCATGGATTCACAAAATAACACTAAGCAGTATGAAAATTACCTTCTTTTTTTTCCCTCTTTCTTTCTCTTTTGGTGTTCATTCTTCTCTTTACGGGGGTTTGAAAAGGAAATCCCGAATCTGTTCTTTAACGTATAATTTTGGTATCTAAAAACAGCACTTGGGATTAGCAGGCTTGTCAGGAAAACAAGAATTTAGATGTTCAAAAAAACTCAACAATCCACCCCCAGCTTTTCAACTGTGTCAGGCATTATTGGCTGTACACAGCTGCTGGAAGATGAAGAGAGGGGAAATGCACTGAAAAAGCAAAGGTGTTATTTTAAGGACATGATAAAAATAATGGAATCACCCAATCTGCTTTGTATAAAGTGGTTTTCATGTTCTGCGAAGAGATGAAGATTCATGCTGATCTCATATTTTGGCAAGTGTTAATTGCAGACTCACTGACAAGATCAAGCCTCTCAGGACTTGTTTCTTTCTTTTGGTTTTCTCTAAAAGCCAAAGAAACTATGACTTGATTCATCCTCTTCTTCCTCTTCTGTCTGCACATAGATACCAATCTGCTTTGTAAATCAGGAATGAAATGAGATACCACCAGCTGACACTAATAAATTATTTTTATGAAGCATGGAGACTGCAATAATTATTCCTGACAACAGATAAGAAGTTGTCTTCTTCCTGATTCTCTTCTTTCAAGTGTTTTTGTCTGCCCATATTTGCTATTTTTGGCAGATATAATTATTGGGTCAGTGTTTTTTCTGTTCTCATGGTCTGTTTTCTGTTCAATTTCTGTCCACTTTTAGATTGTATGAAGGTACAAATGAAAGATCAAGGTGTTACAATTTAAAATGTTTTATCATGGTGTATAGATTTATTTCAAGTGCTTTGGTTGTGAGTGCCTAATAATGTCCTTTATTAATGCTGGAAGGTTTTTTAGTACCTGCTGATCATGAAAGCTTAATTATAAAACGTCTGAAGAAAAATAACCTGCATAATAACAAATAGAAAAATTGACTTCTAGGTTTTGACAAAGTCTGGATTACTACTTTAGTTTTGCCAACAAAATTTGCTCTTTTTTTGGCTTCTCCTCTTCTTTTGGTAATAGTAGAAGGTTTTGGTCATTTCCCATCGAGTGTTCATTGCAGGTTCCACAGAAGATCATCCTTGGTCTCCCTCAGCCCCAGTCAGCCTGGATACCTCTATCCCTTAGTTCAGGTTCAACCACCAACCACAGGTGCTCTCCCTACTGCAGGGCATCTCCTGGAATCCCTCAATGGCAAACTATCTTCATGTACATGTAGCCACCAGCCCAGGCTCAAGAATGATAAATTACTCTTTTACATCTCCTAAACTCTGTTCTCATTTCCTTCGTGGGAACTATTTGTAAAACCTCCTACCTTATTGGTTTGTCTGATGTACAACACCACACATTATTGTTCCTTTTTTTTTCATATCTAGGTGTACATCTGGATATGGGTGCACATAAGGATACACAAACATTAATTGGAATGTTGGGGAGAATTATGGGACTAGCAAGCAAAATAACACTAGCTTCTGAACTATATTTATTTAAGTTTCAAAACAAAACACTCAGGAGCTGAGTCAAAATTCAGTGTTGTACATATATAATAATTAAAAGCTCTAATTTTCCACACTGTGAGTGGCTTTGATTGCATTTGCAGAGTGAAGTCTGCTCAGAAACCCAAAGCTTCTTCCTCCCTCTTTTCCTGCTCAGAGAAATAATATTATGAACACAGTCAGAAAGCAGAGCTTTCTATGATCACTCCATTCAAAACTTTGATGCTTTCATGTATAAAAGGAAAATATTTTATTAGATGAACGTCAGGATTTCAAGTATGCATGTTTGCCAAGCACCAAGCAGAGTTTCCTGGAGAATCTGGTACTCCCTTTTGTTGACGTGCTGTGATACAACCTCCAGTGTGACCCATCACTCTCTACCGGAGAGCATCCTATTCAAGGAACGGTTCAGCTAATGAATGACAGATTGCAGGAAGAGTAGAGCATTGGAATACCCAGGAAAGTGGGGATTCCTACTGAAGGCTTGTACTATGTGAGGTGATACTGAGGTGAGCAAATTAAATCTCTACAGGCAGCGCTAATTATGTCACGTCCGCGGTTTCTCTGGAATCCTCGCTGTTTCTGATGCTTTGCACGTCACACATATCAGGTGGGAATTTACAAGGACGCATGCTTTTGTGAGCTACCACAGCGTGCACTAGGGGAGCAGCAGTGCCCCTCATCTCCTGCTGAAGTACTCACAAAACAGCAGAAGAAAAATAAGACTACTGAGAAGAGGAGGCTGTCCTCCAAGGGAGAATGCCTTTGTGAAATGTGCTCCTTGTGCTGAGAAGGTGATGAGGGAGAGGCTGAGGAGGAGGCAGAAGCCTCCCCAAGCCATGTACCACATACATCAGACTTCTAGGTAGTCCCCAACAGTGTTGCTGTGGAGTAGCTTAATGCTTGTTCGTTTCATATTAAGCAGTAAAATATTATTCTAAGTGGCTTAAATGTTGGTTAGAACTTCTCATCTCTTTTTATTCTAATGGAGCTGATAGGCTATTCATTAGCCCATAGGTTATTATGCCTATTAGTGTAGAAATATTATCTAAATAAAATATTTATACTGAATCTCCACATGTGATACAGAAACACTGGTGATATGAATTAAAAAAACTATGCTACGTAAACAGTAGCCAAATCTAATATTTGAATATTGCCTCCCTAAATTGAAAATTTGTCACTGAAATATTTGGTTAAAGTTTGAAAGAAAAGCAGTTGCTAATCCTCTGTTATTTTACATACAAATATAATTTTCATGATAGTGATCCTTTCCCTCAATTCTTTTTCTACATCTCTTTTCCTGAGTTTGGGTAATGTAACAACTCTATGATACTGAAAATAATTATGTATCGTTCAGCAGTAACAGGCCAGATTTATTTTCTTGTACAAGAAAAGAACAAGTGTAAAAGTATTTAGAAAACAATTCAGTCCAAAATTGGAAATTCCTTCCACTCCCTTTCCAAGTAGCAAAAACAAATGCATGCTTGCAGTGTCTTGTTTATGAAAACGGGAAATATGCAAAACATGAAAGCAACAAAAATGAAAGCATGTGGTTTGATATATTTCCATTGCATTTTTCTGCATGAAAATGCAAAATGCCTCGCCCTTCTGCCATAACCGCTTATAGCTGGTTTCCATCTGTTAAAAAAGTTGTGAAATATATATGGGAAGCTTACATATATATTTCTGATATATCTGAGTTTCTGATGTTCACGTTTTGATTAGTTCTTCATCTTTTGGAATTCATCTGTGTCTAATCTTCCTTGAGTATTATAGTGGTGCCAAATACTACCTCCCAATCCTACATATTTCAGCATTTATGTAGGAAGTAATAGCTAGTAAATTGCAGACCTTTCTACTCCTTGGAAACATTGTGGGTTTTGCTCCCTTGAATACTAAAAGTTCTCTTTGTATCTGCAGTTTTGTTAAGCTGTGGACATAAGAGCACCGTGTATTAGATTAAAGGTGTATTTATATAAAATGCAGCAATACAGACACATATAGACATTTGTAAAATATGGAGTGGGACAGACAAATCTGATAAGATCTATAGTTTTAAAAAATGTAAGTTGTTATTTATCTTGGGAGACTATCAAATGCTTTGTTCCTTAATTTCTGGAATTGGGAGAAAATGAAACATCCAACCGCTACCTTTGAATTTGCACTTCAAAATTTGGAATTAAATTTCTGGGGAAATCTAAGCAGAGTCATGACTTAACATAAAAAACCTGCAATATAGACTTATAAACTGTCCTGATAAAGGAGGGTAAAAAAAAAAAAAAAAAAAAAAAAAGGAAGGATATAAAAGAAGGAACTTATGTGCTTGGATATTGAAATATTCTATATACTCTTTCTTATCAGTGCACTTTATTATTCTTTAACACGTTGAGTGTGATGGGTACATAGTAGCTGTGCTCTGACAGGTTTGTTCATCATTGTTCATTTCACAGTTTGTGAACACCATTTGTTTCTCCTTCCATCCTTAGATGAAGTTGCTGACATACAGTGCAGGTATTATTTCAGGACAATGGCAGGTGAAGCCATCCCAAGCATTATCTGATGCTGAAAGCTAAGCTAATCCTAAAGCAGGTTTTCTATCTGCTGACTATGTGGGCTTATTTTATTCGAAAGCTGCCAGTGCTGGTGTAGGCTGGCTCAGAGAAAGTATAAATATTGAGGAAAATTTTATAAGTGTTATGGGATTATGTTGGGGGCAGTGCAGACAAGGCAGCAGAGAAAGGTGCAGCTGTCCCAACTTCACCCTCCCTTAGATGTGGACCAGCCCTCAGCTGGGAAATTCATTTCCAGCTGTGAATTTTATTTATTTATTATTTTGTGTTGTAGACCTTGCAGGACCTAAGCTGTACTGAAATGACTCTGTGATTCCAGGCAAAATCTTGTTCTAACTTTGGAAGCGTGTGTTACAGTTTGGAAATAGAGCATTTTATGACTGTTCTGAAAATTTTAGTAGCATAAGCTGTTCCAAATCCTATCAGATTTGAAAGCAGTGGGTATATTTGTTCTTTCTATTTTTGTCCTTTTCTTTTTTTCCTTTTCAGTGTTTTAGTCTAGCATCTAAAATGCGTGCAACAATAAGAAAGGTGATTGGTTATCTCTGTGAGTATAGAAATCCTCAATGCAGGCAAGACTACGAAAAAGAGAAAGCAAATACAGGTGATGAAATTTGAATAATCTCAAAAACAATGTTTTCATATTTGGGTAACTGGAGGTTATGTACTAGACGAGAAAAACAAATAATAAATAAAATAATTAATAAGAAAAGAGGAAGAATGTAACTGCTTGTGCAGTTATTTAAATTTACTTTAAATGCTACTCTACTACCTCTGCCATCAGAGCAGGTGTATTTCCTAAAATTCTTACCAGTGCAGCATTGCAAATAAAGAAACTCACTCTTGAGTAAAAAGTATTATAGGGGCATTTGGAGGGTTTTTATGTCTGTGTATGTTTTCACATTGGGAACTATTACAGAAAATTTTTGTGAGCTCTCTAGGGGGATTTCCAGATGTATATTTGGTGTATCACATATGCATTGCATGGCATAGAATGGATAACTCAGTGTGCAGAGCAATCTGTAATGGAGGTTTGGACATTAGGTAAACCATGCAGCTGTGAATGCCACGTTGGTCTTCCTATTTCTTGCAAGACAGAAAAAAAAAATAGTTATCATAAAACATTCTCAAAAATGCTTCTCTATAAAGGAGAAAAATATTTAGGGCTGGTTGCTATGATTTACCCTTGAAATGGAGAAGAACTGTGGGGAAGGGAATCTTCACAGCAATCCTCAGTAACTTCCTGTTAATCAAACAGCCACACGAGTGGTTTCAAGTGCAGAAGTTTCCTTCCTTGAAGCATTTTTCCCTCTTACTATTAATACTGGTGCTGTAACAATTAAGTTTATTTCTGACAAGTATTGCTTTCAGAGCTGGAGTGCTGCAGACATGAGGAGAGCATTAAGCATCAAATGTATCAAATTACTATTGAATGCTATCTGGGGAAATTTGGCACAGTCTAAGAGGGATAATGAGCTAAAGGGAATAATTTATTTTTGTAAGAGAATGAGTTAATTTTGTTTTTGTAATCCCCTCTCTTCTCATTCTGTTGCTTTTTTTGAAAGCACTTTTTTGAAGTTCTTTTTATTTTTTTTATGCTGAATTTTGTTCTTGACTGTAGCAGGGAACAGATCAGCAAAAATAAAACATTTCTATTCACATTAGTAGGATTTGGGTTAGGATCTGTGTTTATTTTTAGCAAAGAATCCCACTAGGATGCACAAACGTCTGTCCAAATCTAAATTATGTGACCCAACATGTCTGTAATTTACTCACATATCATCTTCAAGGAAGAATTTGTTTGTGCACACCTTCCTGGAGATGTCAAAAGGTACTGATTCACCACTGGTATTTATTTCTTGACCACACATGTTTTAGGATCCAGCTGATTAATTTCTACAAGCCTCCACATCTAAATTGAGTAGATTTTATTTCAAAGTTGCTTTTATGTATATTGCAGCTAGAAATGCAACAGAGGTAGAACAATGAGCCTGGCATAAGTGACATCATTTAAATGAGCAAAAGAGCCAAGATCATCCACGGAAGATGGAAAGACCACATAGTAGAGAGAGATAGATAAAGTAAATTTCTCATATGGACAGCTTAATATGCCTGCTTTATTTATTTAAAAGAATTCAAAATCCTAGTGATAAAAAAGATATATTTTGTTATTCTGTTGAGAAATTTTCCTTAATTTTTCGTGCAAACTGGCATGGAAGCCTCAGTTCAAGATAGGTGAGTCCCCATGGTTGGGAACAGCATGGAGCTGATTTTGGGATTCACACATGGACTGTTGTCAGGTCCTTTGTGAGCAGTGGGCTGCAGTGTGTGTTCTAGAGAATGATCCTTGGGTGTGCAACCTTTTCTTTGGTCTTTCAAGGTTGCATTTGCCAAATCACTTGCATACCTAAAGTTTCTGAAGTATCAAAAGGCTTTCTACCGCAAACTTGAGAAAATTCCAAAAAGCAGGTGTTTATTTGGCTATAAAAGCAAATCAATGAAATGTTAGATGTGACAGGACGCATTACGCACATGGAATTTACAAGTGTTCCAAATGAAAGAAAAGATCTTGGACAGACATTTGCATTTACAGCAGAAAACTGAATATGAAAATGAAAGTATGTTGTAATTACTGTGTTTTGATTTTTAATATATAATTTTTAATGCTTCAGGAATTGTGTAATTTTGCTTTAATATTTCATTCCAAATTTAAAAGGTGATTTCAATTATGCTGATAATTTAGAAACATAGAAGTATAGTTGTGTCTTGAAGTCAATAGTATCTATCTATGCTGATCTAAAAAAATCTGCACTAAAATCACTCAAAAAAAGAAAAGGATAACTCAAAATATTTTAGCAGAAAAGATGTATGAAGAAAGCCATTATATAAAGTTTTTGTTTGGTTTTATTTCATCTTTAACAAGTCAAAGAGTTCCAGTTTTATTTTAAAAAAGCTATTTTTTCATGGAAAGTATTGTAAATATGAAAATGTTCCACGGGATTTATGATTCAATGACATTAGGATTTGGGGGAAAATCCTGATTTTTCACACCCAAACAAAAAAAATCTCATCATTACTTTCAAAACCAGTAGAGATATCCATTCTTTCTTAGCCATGAATGTGGAAGATTTTACCGGACACAGATATGACTATTTATAAATCTATAATGTATGCACCACACCAAAAGTTCTCAAACCAAATTATTCTACCTTAGTCCATATTCATGAGTTCTTTCATTAGTACAGATTATTGCTTACTGATCCTTAAAAGATTTATTAGTTGTTTCAACTGGGAAAAGTTCTTGGGGAGGCTTGGTCATCATTACTCTCTGAAGAATCATGTAAAAAACCTCTGTTGGTGTAAGAAGTTTAGTCATATTTATTTTGGCATTTTGCATGAAAGATGGATAAGAAGTGTTCCTGTCCATCTCCAATAATCCTACATTAATAGCTCCATGGGGAGTTGAAAAACATTTCTGCCTGCATTTGATTTGTGCTAATTCCTGAAGGCTTATCAGTGTAGTACAGCATCATATAACTTCAAATCTCAGTATATTTTCTTTTTAGCTTTTAAACTACAAGATATTATCTTTTACCTCAGTTCAACCTACTGTTCCCAGTAGAAAAGTCTACTACTGATTTAAATTTTAGAAGCTTATCATCTTGCTGATTCCCTCCTAGCAGCTATTTGGCTGTTCTGTACCCAGGAAAGTTAAAGCAAAGCACCAGCACAGAACAGATCGGGTGTGACCTTAAAATACCTGTGCTCAACCAATATTTCTGTTTGGAGCTCTGCTTTAATCAGAAAATGAGTCTTCTAGGTGAGATGTGAGTGCTTTCTACCTATGTATGCCTTTGTCAAACCCTATGTTATTTTGATTTTATTTCCTTTCAAGTTTTAGGTGAGCATTTTAAATTTTGGTGTGTTTGAAGTTAAGCACTTAAATCCTTGTTCAGGGATGAGTGAGTTGACTCCATTCCTGAGCACCTGAAGACTTGCAGCTATTTACTGCATTTGGAAGTGATTTTTTGTCTGAAATGCCAGCTTACTTCTTATGGCTAAAAATACAAATAACCACCTAAATTTGGGTAGGTAAATTTGCACAGGTGATCTTTTCTAGACTCCTAGGAGATTAGCCTTACTCTGGGTAAAAACTCTGCAAATGTGGTGTGTACATGGAAGCCTTAACATGAATGATGTTGATCTGTCAGTACACTTCTACTAATGTGCACAATTTATTGATACAGATGTAGCTAAGTGCTGTTTTATAGGTGAGGATTTGAGGGACACAGCACTGAAGATCCAATTTTGACAGGACTCTGTTCTGCCAACAATCAAAAAGACTAGTTAATTCTGCAATTAGCCCTTAATTGACTCGGTCAAAGCTATGTGGGTATTCTCTGTGCACCACTGCACAAAGACACTGTCTCCCAAATCCATGCTGGACCTATTTTCTTTCTCTCACTAATGTAATAAAGAAATCAAAACCGCCCCCTCCTCCTCAACCACCAACCTCTGAAAGTGTGGGTTCAGCTTGGACTAATCACCACAAGCAATTCCCTTGAGTCTACCCCTCCTTGTGTGTGAAAAACCACAGCATAAAACGTGCCACAACTTTGAAGACCATTACTTTTAATAACTAAGCTGTTTTGTTGACCTGACCAGAGATGTTTTAAGTAGCCTTGGCCACTCTCTTGCACTGGAGGAACCTCTGATGCAGGTCCTGAAGGGCTGTTCCCTGCATCTTTATTGAACCCCACAGAGCAAGAGGTGGCCAGTGGACACAACATACTTCAGAAAGTTCATGGCTGTGGCCAAGTCCACAGGCTTTTGTGGACCTGCTGTTGGAGCTATGCAAAGGAAACGGTTGCTGCCATGTCCTTCCTCCAGGGAGAAAAAATACAGTTCATGTCAAAGGCAGCAGAGTGCTAAATCCTGCACCAAATCTATCTATGATTGTGTTACGCCAACTTAACCAATCCTCATTTAAAAAGAGAACTCCTTTCCCTTATCAAAATACTGGAAAAATAAGAATTTTGCTTTGAAGTAAACTAAACTTCAATGCCGAATGTAAGAAATATTAAAAAGATAATTTTGAGGACCAGTTTTATCCATGGCCTTTTTATCTTGGTCATTCCCCTTTAATTTTAAACACACCACGTAATTATGGGTTATTGAAGTTTGGTTAATTGCTGATGTTTTGTGAATAATTTCTTAGCTTTCTGATATTTAGTTTAGTAGACAGGCACCACTTCTTTCTTCACTTTTGACAAAGAAAATCTAGTGGTGGAAAAGTTGTTCTGTGAAACCATGTCCTTCTGTGCTGTGGTGCACACCCCATGATGCTCTACAATTTATCATGTTTAGACATCACTTCTATGAAAACCATATATAAAAACACTGGCAGCATAATGCTTTTTCTGCTTTTGTGAAATCTCACCTTACCAAAGTATATAACTTAAAATACAAA
>WAAE01014284.1:0-19218 GCA_013400495.1 Nicator chloris | reverse complement strand
GCATTTCGTGTATAGAAATCTCCCTATTTCAAATCCATTAGTTTAAGAAACATCAACTGCAGTAGAGAAATACTTTTAAGGCAAACCAAAACTGTCATGTCTTGAAGGAAAGATGAAAACCTGAAACCTCTGCCTATGATACATAAATAGATTTTAAGTCATTTTGGTTTATATCATGCCAACAACTAAAATCCATGAACCTGACAATAACAACACTTAACATCTAATTCCTTATTAAACAAATATTGTGAATGACAACCACATCAAAACTGAACCCTAATTAGGAAAAATTATCTTACCTAATTCACAGATAATGGCTATACATGCTCGAACCATTCTGTCTCTTTCTTGAAGACCATCGTTTCCAACTGCTATCAAAGAATTAGTAATAGAACTGGGGAATAATGAAGCATTCACAGTGATCATCTGCCAAAAAGGAAAGAAAAAGCCCTCTGGTTTCTTCATATTTCTCTGAATACACTTACATATTCACCAGCATTCTGTTTCCTACATACAGTTAGACAGACCGGTCCACCTGTTACTTGGTTGTATCTGGTGTGTCTTCACAATTACTTCTTTTGCTCTTAAGATTGCTTCCATTTCAATTTGTTTGTCAATTTACTTTACCATTCTCTTCTTGCTTAATTTTCTTATTTCCATATTTTATCTTAGTAAGAAAGAATTTAAAGGATGCTTTTTGCAGCGAGAATTAAGACTACCTTTATCATAGTTTTTTTCCCCAAGAGTACCTTTACTGACAAAGAACACTATCCAATGAAACAGAGTAGACTACAAACTCATCTACTATTAAGGACGTTCTGCACCATGGAAAGCCTCAGCTGTTAGTTTGGAACAGCCAAACTTCACACCAGACTAAGGAGCAATGCACATAAAAGGTAAAGAAAGCCACTCCTGAACACCACCAATGCTTCACTGTCCCCCAAGGGAGGCTCTGATTACAAAGGCTGAGCAACTGCTTGTTCACATCTTTTCAATTTGTAAAAATTAAATACACATATCCTTCCGGAACAAGAATATCAGTAAACAGATGTAGTACTAAGGAGGAAGCAGGTTTTTGTCTGACTACCTGAAAAGGGAACAGTGCAATATTTTATAGCCCACTCAGGTGTGTCATCTTTCTTTCTCCACTAATAAACAAAAATGAGACATAAAAAAAATACTCTATATCCATCAAACATCTAAAAATTTAAGGCTATTTTCCCATGCTTTTGCTTATCATCTTTTTTGTTTTCAACAAAACCAGGCTTATCTTCTTAATTCTTCCAAAAATGTTTTGCCCTATATCCATTTTATATCTTGCTTTGATGTGTTTTTGTTATTTGTGCAAAGATGACTAGTTTTTTATCTTTTTTTGCAGAACTGTTAAAATGAGAGGGTATCAACTATTAGGACCAAAATACTGGAACAGTTTTAGCAAATCTATCTTTAAATGCATGTTTATGAGAAGCTTCTTGTTATACATAATGTTAATGCCAACAAAACAGGAAGCTTTAAGATAAGACTTTAAAGAAAAAACGATTTCTCTCCTGCCCACACAGTCTTTCACTTTTACACTGAAAAGGAGAAACAGGAATAAGCAATAGAATAGGTGCACCAATCCACTCTAGAAACTGCAACCTGTTTGCTACTGCTACCTGTTTGACATGGTACTAGATGTGAGGACACAAGCAGCCTGTGAGGACACAAGCCGTTCTGCTTCACTGTCTTCTTTAAGACACGAGAAGGAAAGGTTTCTTGCAATACTCAATTTTAAACACATCAGTAGAATAAACAAATTCTTGTATTTACTTTTTATCTGCTCTAGGTATTAAAATGCAGTTCTAAAGACCAAGGACAGGTAATGGAAAGCTACTTAAAAGTAGCTAGGATGAAATAAGTAATAAAGACTGTGAATTTGGTCTTTTAAGACTCCTTTAGAAAAGAGGAAGAAAGAAGATGGTTCATACTGCATCTAACCCTAACTTCTGATTTAGAAAGAAAACACCTGGACTATTAAATTTCTAAAGAAAATGTCTTATTGACTTCTATTAGATAGAAAAATGCTTCCCAAAGCAACTTCATGCCATTCTTATCATGGCTAAAGATACTACTAAATTGTAAATCTTTTACCACTAATTCTAGAGGTGATTACAGTCAAAACAGGCAGCGAGCACTCAGCCCTCAAAAACCACTGAACATCAAGTTTAAAAAAATCATTTTTTAAAAGTCTTCCTACACCGTTTAAACTTGATATTTTTAAAACAAAGTTTATTACTGCTTTTTCTAAATTCATAAAGAAATATTAATATTTTGTATTTTGTTGCTCTTCTCTATGAAAAGAAAGGAAAGAGAAGAATTAAAATTTATTTTTAATTTTAATCTATGCAATTCTCACAGACATTTTTACTACCAAAGATGAGGTTAAAGAGCCAAATCTTGAAACTGAAAACAACAGTTCTGTGATACTGGAAAAATCCAGTTCAGTTTCACAGTAAATTATGTTCTGAACAAGTTTGTTAGCTTTTTTTTCCATTTTATTTGCCATTCATTCCTCCCTTCTAGACCTTTATATAATCTTTTAGGAATCCTGGCATCAAATCACTAAGTCTGAGACACTGAGGGAGCTAAAGACACAGGTAGAAAAATGGCAAGAGCAGGGTAACAAAAAGACAGTGTAAAAATACAGAATGTGCTATTCAGGAAGTACAGCATTCCTTGTGAGAGAATTTCTTGAGTACAGACTGCTCTGTGCCAGTGCACGCTTAACTGCTGTGGCCTAGACAGCACACGAGAAAGCTGTTATCTTTAGTGGTAGCAGGCTGGGTGGCTTCTTGTCGGTCTGACACTGTCCTTTAAGAAAACAGAATGTTATAGCTAAGTAGCAAAAGATGCTAGAAAAGGTTTTCCATCAACACAGCATCAAGGAACCACAAGTGTGGCTGCACAGCCTGTGCCTGATGCACATGCCAATCCCCTTGCACCATGATGGAGGAAAAAACCTCCAAGGGTCAGCTGTATGATTTCTTTGATGTTTCTCTTTGACCATCACTTTTTCAGATCAAACGAATCAATTTGTGTCTCTTGCTGTCTCTACTTCCATGCAAGAAAGAAGTTTTTGCTCAAGTGGGAAATGCTCATGAAGGCCCACAAATAATGAGGACCTAAATAAAATCAACTATGGATGTGTTCCATCTTCTGATTTACATTATTCTGAGTCTACAGTGAAGCTCTTATATTAAAGTAGATTCGCAAAGAACTTTTATAAAATGCAACTTCCTCAACGACCTGTTCCTTTATAGTGGGGCTTTTTTTGTTTTTTTGCGTGTTTGTGTTTGAAGGTAGCCATGTTTAACACTTAAAACTCTCTTTTTCGGCACAATTATTAATCAAGTACATTGTATCTTCTGTAAGACAGAAAGCATATTTAGGTAGATTTGAAACACAAAAAGAGATTTAACACAGACAGTGCTCCTGGGGAGCCAATCTTCAACTACTTCAAACTTTACTTCAGTTTTTGGTAGTTTTTGTAAGAATATGAGAAATAAAGAATAGTGAAGTCCAGCAAAAAGGCAGGATATTATGTTTCCTAAATACATCTGGTACCTATATAAGTGAATTTCTCTAGGATGAACTTGAAAATGCAGTTACCAGACTTTCAAATCTCACATCCATGGGTACACAGTAACCATCACAGATTAACCACATTTTATTGAGTATCTCAGACAAAATCCTATGGATAGCATCAACTGCCACAAAGAAACAAGTTTGTAAGTATTCCTTGAATGGTTACTTCACTGACAATTTGTCTCATTTCTCACATGGCAGAAAATCTCCCAATCTCTGACTCACAGACGATTAAACAAACTACACAATGAAGTCGTAATTTCAATATTTAAACTTCAGGTTGTTTTTATGCCCTTGCATTCACTGTTTGGTAAGTGTTTCCCAAACCTTGTCCAGTAAGCAAGATTTTTCTAGCGCAACTGAGATTCTAAATGGCAAAACTGTAAAATCAAAACAATTCTCTTCACTACTTTTTCCTGCCTTTTAAATGATCAGCTGTATTATATGATAAAGGTAAAGCAAGGTATTAGAGACTGTGTAAAAGCACTGTTGACAGAGACAATCAGAAGTCAGCAAAACTGAGTGGCACAGCAGATACAACCATACACAGGAGATTTTACCTTTCTGACTAGTCGAAGTGCTTGTGTTCTTTCTACTTCATTACTCTGCTGTATGTCAATGCACCTAAAGAAAGTTAAAAAGCACGTTTTGTTTATAACAACAGTACCATTCACCTTAACTGTTAATAATTCATGTTAATATTTATGCATATGAGTACAAAAGAAAAAGAATTTACATGGTTCAGAAACTACACTTTTCAGCAAATGTACTCATTATGATATATCAGTTAGCTTTGGTTTATATTTTCTCAGCTATTGTCATTACAATTAAGTCAGTAGAATGTTCTCAAATATAAAATGGCAAAGCATAATGCTTCAACAATTATTTTCCAAGCTAGCAGCATTTGTCATTTGCAAATGAGACCACACCAACTATTTGTAATGTTTCTCATGAACACACTTTGAGTGTTCTCAGATCAGAAGAGTCCTTCAGCTCGAAAAAAATTAAACAGCACACTAAAACTATATGTGTATATTTATAAACAGATATTCACACACATCTGTATCAGCATATTAAATCAAAATTTCATTACAAGAAGCACTAGAAATGCTATTATTTATATCTATTCATCATGCTGATTGTATTATCTCACTGTTGGTTTGCCCTTTGGCGTTTTTCTGCTGTGTCATTGATTGTATTTACACTACAAATTCTTGGACATCAATGACTTTTTAGCTCTGACTTTGTACTGGAGGCTTCATAGCACTGTGATAATACAAAGAACCAAACAACTCCCATACAAAAATCTTAAAACATGAAAATTATTAATATTTCAACCATATTAATTTATAGTTAATGGCATTTATGAATAAAATAGGAAATTCTTTGAATTACTTGTAATATATATTAGGACAGCATTTTATTTAGGTTAGCTAGTTTGATGAAATATTCTGTTGAAGAAAAATGTCTTTTATAAGACTACTAAGTACATAGGAGAATATGAAAATACTTCTTTCCTGTCTCAACCATGAAAAAGCAAGTGATCTAGAACTTTACAATTTACAACAAGAAGAAAGAGAAAAATTACCTGGCTATCAAATAATCCACTTTCAACTTTAGCACCTTCTGGAGAATACTGGAGTCTCGAATAAGATAGCGGAGGGCGCGCAATCCTGCTGCTCGCACCTCTTTTGCTTCATTTAGTAAAGCTAACCTCAGGCTACAATAAAGAAAACAAGAGGGATGAACAACTATTAGGCAGAAGGCAGAATTCACCATCCGACATGCAGCTACTACTCACTCATTTAAGACAAAAAGTGCGGTTTCTAAAAATAAATGTTCTGAACTAATTTTCTGAGTTTTACATTTCAGGTCTTCTCATGTGCAAGCCCTCATTCTGGTCAGCAGACGTAGACAATACATTAATCTTAAAAAGCTACAAATGAATTTTTTTGCCCAAATAACAGCTCATACATCCATGAAATTACACAGAACCAAAACCTGTATACAACTTGTTATTTAACGGAACAGCTGAGCATAGTATTAGTCCAAGAAAATTAAGAGGTAGCATAAAGTAGGTAAGAAGAAATGAGATATGGAAGAACTCTAGAAATGGAGTTAGAAAGCATGAAGTAGCACATTGTCTTTTTGAAGGCCCTCAAGAGATTCGTCCGTCTTCCTTAATGACGTGTGGGGTTGGGAATCCTCAACCTCCCAACAACATTTTCTAGTAGGACTTTTCACTCAAAATCAAAGAATGTAAATACTTCAGCCAGTGAGACTGAATTTCTACTTCTACAAAGGGCTTATTTTTTCCTTTCCTTATCCTAGGGTTGTCATACATGATAATCAGCTACTCTAAGGCAAAAAATCTTTATAATCTTTTGGTGAATACCTTGCCTGGGTAAGTCACTGTAACAGAAGCCTACTCCCAGGTGACACCTAGACAAAGTAGAAAGGCTGCCATATCATTTGCATAAAGACAAACTGATTATTACTTTCAGCACTAAGTAGGGAATTGTTTCAAGACCATCTTTCCTGTAATATGACTATGCTGTCCAAGCTGCTTTGCATGCAGCCCAGGACACAGCTGGATTTCTGGACTTCCAGGACTGCACATGGGGCTGCTGACTCACGTCCAGCCTCTCGTCCAGCAGCACCTCCAAGGCCTTAGCACGGCTGCTTGCAACCAGTTCAAGCCCCAGCCTGCACTGGTACTGGGTGTATCTTGATGCCAAGGACCTGCAAATCCAACTCCTGGCCCTGCATAGGACAATCCCAAGGGTCACACCATGTGCCTGAGAATGTTGTCCAAACACTTTTTGAACTGTGCCAGGCTTGGTGATGTGACCACTGCCTTGGGGAGCTGTTCCACTGCCTAAACACCCTCTGGGTAAAGCATCTTTTCCTGATATCCAGCCTAAACCTCCCCTGACACAACTTCAGGCTGTTCCCTCAGGTCCTGTCACTGGTCAATGGAAAGAAGAGATCAGTGCCTGCCCCTCCTCTTTCCCTCATGAGGAAGCTCTGGACCAGTTAAAGAACTGGGACAGTGAAACCATTACAAAGGACAAGACTATAACGAGATCCAACACTCAAAAGCAACAGCTACCAAAAAGAGATGCGTCACTATCTTTAAGTATGCAATGAAAACATACAACTAGTCAAAAAGACAAAGACATCAGTTTTAGCTAAGAAAACAATTACACAAGGTTTCCCAACATTTTGCTCAAAGAGCAACTAGCTTTCCTAAGCTTTTCTCCTTAAGTGAGATCTAAATTCAAAGAACACAGAAATTCATTAAATATTAGATCTTATTTGCTATTGTCACCAGTGCTTGTCTCCAAGACAAATTTACAAATTTCTGTGTGGAAATAAGCATGTAGTTACATTTGATAGTCAGAAATGGCCACAAAATAGACAGAAATTCCACTTAAAAGTATATACATAGGGCATGTCAGTAGCAGGGAAAGCAGTTCTACATGGACATATACATACCAAAGTAACATAAAATATTGATCTTTAAATCCTGATTCTATATAAAGAGTATGCTCTGTATTTTGTAGATGTACATTTTTATTAGAAGTGCTTTCTACAAGTCCTGAAATATTTAGAAGTAGTTTTACATGTGTGAGGAATATAATGAAGAAATCTGCACTTCTGACTTGGAGGGTTTGTCTCTGTTTGCCCCAAAGTGAATGTATTTCTGATTTTACTCATTAAAATATTGCAGGTTATATACTTGCATTATGAAATTTCAAATATATGATAAATACAAAATACTACTTCAAAAGTGCAAATGAAGTTTATTTAATTGCACCAAAACAACTGAAGTTCCCTAGGATTGCTCTAGCACTCTTTATTACTTACCATATTATGATGCTGTCATAGGTAAAACCTAACTTCTCTTCAGCATGGCCAGTATTACAAAGAAGCTGAAAATAAAAGAAAATATCTATTATTTATAGCTCTCCAAAAATGACCATGCAAAACTGTTGATTTTGGGAAATGCTTTCAAAAAAATCTGAGTAATTTAATTTGTAGCAAGGGAGAAAGTACCAGCTTCAGGCTTCCCTGAGAATTTCTGCTGTCTGTATTGTGTTCCTATACACATCAGATACCGAGACTCACCTGTGGGTTTTCATACCAAAAAAAGGGTTGTACACTTGTGTAAGCTGTATACTGGTAATTTGAGCAGAGAGCAAAAATGACTGAAGTTAAAGCAAATCTGCAGGGGCTCAGGTAAGAGTTTTGAAACAGACTGACACTGATGGTCCACTGTCATGTTTTGCCACAACAGCACAGAAATACAAAAAAATCAGAAGGCATTACCAAGTGTCCTGTAACTGACATATGGTCTTGGCCTGCGATCCATTCTATAGAACTTGTACCTCTCAAAAATCATAGTAAAGGTTGAATTTGTGCACACAAAAAGACAGCTATAAACTGTCACAAACTGGACACTTTGACCACATGTCATTGTGAACAGAAAAGATTTACAGGCACAGTTTCTAAGTCCAAAACCATGCTTAAAAGGAGCAACTAAGGTTGCCAATGTTTTAGCCTCTTGAGGAAAGGAAAACAATCTCTTCTGTAAGAAGAGCTGATGTTGTTCTTCTTTTCAAGAGCAGCAAAATATTCCTAGTAATCTCACTTACTATCCCTGGCTGAAATTATAAAATATTATCATGTCCAAATCCCAAAGCACTTTTTAAGCACTTCCAAAAACTCAAGTGACTAATACCGATTGCAATAGCTTTGCACTTTGTCCTCTGTTTTCAAAAGAGGCATGTGTTCAGTTCTAAGTCAGCACAGTATTAAGTTTCTCCTCAGTGAGGAATTCAGGAAGTATTTGTGCTAACTAGTCATTAGCTCTGTTCTGAAAATATTGTAATACATCAAACCCTGTGACACATTCTTCATGTGTATTTACTGCTAACAATAAGAAATTTATAATAAACAACACAAACAGCCAAATTAATGCTACTGTAAGTTAAAATATTTAGTGTGTTCCATGCTTCAGTTCTACTGTTCACCTTCATCTGAAAAAATGGCATATTGCATAGAAACTCTCTTTTTAAGTAAACCCATTTTATTAGCAACATCATTAAAATTCAAACAGTACTACAGGTTTATACTCAACAAGTAGGAAGTCATTCGGTGATCGCATTACATCTTATGAAATTGTCTCTCAAGAAAAATACCTAGTGATAATGCTGAAATTTAGGGCTGTTAAGGAGAGATTATTAAACTGGCCTGGATCAGCTTCACCTTTGGGTTTAAATAATTTAAATTAATTGAAGTATTTTGTATTTTTCTTAATCAAAGATGATTATAAAACATAAGGAATCTTTTTACATAACTTTTTTTTACCACCTTTCAAATTTAAGTGATAATAAAACTAGACAATTGATGCTCTAACTGGTTATGACAGTATGTCACTTCCTAACATCAATCTATTTTTATCCCATGTTGTTGAACTGCCTAAGGCCATCACTGCTGCTTTAGCATTTCTATTGACATCTTACGAACTGTAAAAATTGGCTGGCAGAGTGTAAGCAAAACAGTATGAGAAGATAGTGAGTAAAAACAGTTCATTGTTCAGTTGCAGACAGTTACATTAATAGTTGTTTAAGCTAATCATTTATCTATCTAAACCCCTCCCCAGCATCCCACCCCAGACACAAATAAGAAATCCTAATTTAACACAAACAATTGTCGTCATTTTCCTACTTTAAAAAACCCACAGAAATGTAATTCTGATGTAGGAAAAACCCATTTTTTAGAAAGCTGCTATAGTGTGCACTAGTGCATTACTGAAACTAGTCTCCTATCACACACTTACCATTGGTTTGCATCTTGAGCAGTCTTGAGATTAAACTGAAACATATGATGTGTTTCAGGAACCCACCTAACTTGCTGCACTGCTAAGAACCATTCAGTTCACTGGAGCAGTTCTAGTCTGGTTGTCACTCTCACCAAATATATACAGCGGTTATTAGCTCCTCCACAGCTCCTGTTTTTACCTATACATGTGCTCCCACTGCACACATCTTCACCAATGCTGAAAAGAACTTTACCTTATCTTGAAATTCAAATCCAGTCATGTAACCTGACATGTTAAAATTTTCATCAAGTTTAACTGCTGTTTGGATACAAATTTCTGAATTTGACAGTAATAATTATAGAAGTGTTTGATGGTGTCTGTGCGTACATCTGAAACACTTCTCTCACAGAAAATAGCTACTAGTTTATTTTCCCTCCAGTGGGACACCTGTACTTATGCACTAGCTTTCCTTGTAATTTATATACATTCCATATAGAAAAGGGCCTAAAAAGTTGGACAGCAAGCTCAGAATTCAAAAATGTTTCAGTGACTTGAAAGGAGTGCCCAAATCCAATAAGAAGATTTAAATAAATAATAGGAACAGCATATCATATCCTTTGGGGAACATTAACAGATACATAAGATATGAAAGTAGGCCAGCAGAGAAACAGAAAATGTCCAGAAATTAACATTCAGAATGTTAATTTAAAACTAAAAAGAAAACAAATTTTATCTCTGGAAATACTAATAGGACTGCATTATGTTTGAGATTAAAAGACTTTTTCCACTTCTCAGGTTGCTCTCAAAAGTGCAAGAACAAAATTTTGTGTGCCACATTTTAAGAGCAAAGTGGAAAACGCGTAGCAAAAGAATGCACAAGGCAGATAGAAAGTCCACCCACAAAGACTGAGCCATGTGGTTTATTTAATCTAGGGGAAAAAAACCAACTGGCTGGTAAGGCTGGATTTCTGTAAGTTTGAAAGGGGCAAAAAATTGTTATGGAGGCTGCTGTAAAGAACAGGCTGCTCAGCTGGCCCCAATTCCTTGGGTATGTGCCATGTTATAAATGTCTGTCCTTAAATATGTTACATTAAAAAACATTATCGCTTTCTTCTCATTCCACATTCAAACAACATTAAACAGATCAATGATTCTGGCCCAAATGCAGTGGTATTTGTACATGGTTGAATTCCTGACGAAGTCAAATAACTGTCATATGTTTGACTGTAAGATTTAACAACATACATACCATGATAGCATAACTCTGTAGGTAACCAGTACCAGAATACTGAGATCTATCTTTGGCTATACATTGACACAGTTCATTAAAAGGGCAATGGATTACTATATAATACCTGGAATTATGAAAATATTTGTATTTTTATACTATTTATATTTTCCATATATAGAACTTGCCTATAAAAAGTATACATTTTTAAATATACACAATAAATTTTATATATTTTTATATAGGTACAAACAAAAACAGAGTATACTTCGTGAGTTAAAACTGCAAATGACCACTGCAAAATTAAAATTCTGTGACCCAATACACAGTGACTAGGCATAACAAGGACTCTCTGAGGATAAGATTAAATATTAGGACAAAATGGTACATATATTAGGCCAGACGGTGACTAATTTACAGTGAAGGGTTTTTTCATGTTTACTGTCAGCTATGAGTTTTTCATACTATTCAGATGAGTCACAGCAATATGAGTAACATATCAACATGTCTTGGAAACAGTAGCTCAGAACAACAAAACCACAAGAGGTCAACTCCATGCACAAGTGGAGTGCACATTTGAGACCATTCAAATTCATACTTAGCAGAATAGCCACAGCAATTACTAAGTAAAAATATTGTATTATTCTGTGCATTTAGAATGTAATTATTGCATTATAACTTTGGAAATACAGTTTGAGCGACCAACGGTAACATTTAAGCAAAGACTACTTTGTAGATCCTAGTCTTAAGAGAAGCCCCTGCTGAAACTGTGGACTCTGGATTTAGACACATTTGTTACACAGCTGAATGTCTGTAAGTGTGTGTTGTGTTCCTATCTGCTACATCGTCGCTAGATTTCAGGTTTTGCCAGTGGATTATCAACTTTGATGAATGTTACGGTCAGGCAGTATATTCAGTCTAAGATACCTGGGTTTTGCAAAAGACACTCTAAAATGACAGACTATGAATCAGAGACACAACCCATTAAAGCCTCTATGGTTATATCCAAGGCACTCAATGCATATCATCCTAGTGCAAGCAGCATGCTCAAAAGCTAACAGATAAACAGAGCAGAATAGCAGAGCTTCATTAAATAATGTCAATTAGTTTCAAACAGATTGAAAACGTGATTTTCCATATCACTATATTACTGATGGTGTTCCATTGCTAAGTTTATATCTAAAATAAATTACTTGATTCTGTCCTTTAAGAAGTACCTTTCTTTTTGAAAGAAAAACAAAAATTCCTCCAGTATCTGTGGATTTCTTTTCCAGCTTGTTATGAAAATACCCTTTCAGTTTTACAAATGTATGAAGGATCTCTCAGAAGCTCCCAGTGGGATAAATCTCCTATAACAGAGGATTATAGATAAATACTTTAAATCACAAAGATATTTTCCTCTAGGTAAATGCAAGTGTACAGTTTGTTCTAGTTTTCAGTGATTTATCACTTGCTACTTTGCATGGGGGTGGGGAAAACCCAAAAGATGTAACCATGATGTTTTGGTACTAATCAGCAGAAGCTGGCAAACTTTAAGGTGCTTGCCTTATGTGGCCATATAAATTAAAGATGGGTAATCCTACTCAGCTTACTGGAGCTAAATGCATATACCAAACTTGTGAACTGCTCTGACAGGGAAAGTGACACTGACCATTTACTGGAGGTCAAATCCTCCAACAGTTTTCAGGTCAGAATATAAATTAGCTTAAATAAGGTGGTTTGAAAGTAATANACTTAGTAAGCAGTACTAACAAAAACTTGATAAATGAAATGCAAGTTTATGTAAAATATCATGTATAAAGCATTCTTTGCACAGTAGTAATGGGTGCTGTGGAGACCTGAATGTGACTAGTTAACATTTCTCTTAAAGGGAAGTAGCAATAAAACATGAGTTACAGCACCTAAGCATACAAGCTTCACATAAAGTATCTACTGTCTCATTCTTGCAGATGAACTAGTAACGCCTGTTGACTTCTGTTAACGATAATTTAAAAAAAAAACCACTAAAGTATTTAATTTCTACAAAAAGCCCTGGAGTCTAGTTCAGTAATTTTAAAAGGATGACTATGCTCCTGCTGCTTAAAAAAAGGGAGCTGAGGGGAACAGGTCTCACCTTTAAAATCCAGTCCAGTTTCAAATAAAGAAACCTGAACATAACACACCTCAGATATCCTGAAAGTAATACAAAACTTGGTGTCTATCATGATCCTTGTCAGGAAACTCCACATTTGGAGTAAATTACATTACTTGTTCCCATGTGATAAAAACATTTTGCTTTCCCTGACTGAACAACTAAAACAGTAAGATTCGCAGTGTCTGAAGGAAAAATATGGGGTAGTTGGGAGAAACTGTTTAGACTAGTTCAGATGTTTTAAGTATAATAATATTTCTAGCAGGAGAATAATAGATTTTCCATATTGTTTTATCAGCTGTTAAATATTTTCAAAGGTCCTTTCCATAGTACAAATATCCCAGATAACAAATAGCTCCTCAAAATGGACCACAAAATGCAACAATTTATAAACAAATCAAGTTCGTATTCACTGTAATTCCAAGATAGGATACAAACATCCTCAGCCCTTAGCATATCAATCTTACTCACACTCCTGTCTCACAAAGGAGGAACCGAGACTATATCAACTCATGGTAGAAAAACAAGAGTGCAAAAAGGAAATAAAACCATCTCGCCAAGCTCCAGGCTTTCACTTTTAACCACTGGAATGCAAAATGCAGAATTGTTCCAACCACAAGGCAGACAATACAGTACAACTTGCAACTTTTATTCTCATAACTGCATTTACAGTTCAAACAAAAATAGGAAGAGTTTTTAAAACCAATGCACTAAGTTATACACTTACGAAGTACATATTCCAGCGAGATGAATATAAGAACAAGTGTTCAATATCAAATTGAGTAGTATGATTCCCTCGTGCAGAGTGATTCTGATTTAAATTCAAAATCAGGTTATAAACTACAGTCCCCATCTTCAAACATCATATTTAATTTTATTAAGCTGCTTTTCACAAACTCGTAACTTCCTGCCAGTCTTAAGTGCAACTTATGAAAACTGTCCTTCCATTTCTGTAAGTGTTTTCTATTTTCAATACTGGGTTTAACAAAACCCCCAAATTTTCTTCAAATATTCAATTATGGAATTATGCAATCTCTCAAAACTATCTTTGAAAAAGAATATTGGGTTCATCTTTTATTTACAATATGTATATTTATTAATTTAACACAGTTATGGATGCTTAGCACCTGATTTTCAATAGCCAAACTGACTCTGTTTTAAGATCCGTAGTTTCAAATATTGACTTTTCACTACAAATCGTACATCTACAAACCTAATCCAGCTCTTTAATTTTAAGACAACTAGAGATTTTGGAAGCATTCACATTTCAAAATTTCCCAATTATCACAGAGAGGAAACTCAGCTATGCATCACACTTTTCCCGCAAAATGAAGCGCTTTCTTGCAACGTATTTTGGAATCCCAGTGGAAACAGCAGCATTCTGTCAATAGCTGATGTCTGACAGGCACAAGCCAATAGCCCAAAGAAGAGATTTCAGTGTGAATTTCAGTTCCTTAGTGAATGCTACACACCTACATGTGTTCTGAACCAATCCAGAAAATCTAGCACTTACAGATTTGCTAATAATGCATTAAAAGATGAATTCATTTTTTACTGTGATTATGTTCTCAGTACTCACCCTCTTGTTAAGTGGATCTTACATTACCACTGAAGTGGTCAATCTCACAAGGAGTGCCTTTAACAGCCAAGATGCCTACTTCAAAGGTTATTATGCACATTTGTCCTTCTTGTATCAACTGGTTCCCCACACCTTTCCTTGAGTATTCACTCTTTCACTTAAGATTGGCTCAAAAATGTCAACTGGACTCCTGGCAATCTTACTCAATTCTTTGTAACAAACTTATCTGCAACCATAATTTAAACCTTACTTTATCCTCCACATTTTCCTCTACTTTGTTATTTCTTTGCTGCTGCTGGTTGCAGGATCCATCCTCAGTCACAGGAACTCAGTTTTCATTTTCAGGTGTGTTGCCCCATCTCTATCAGAAAGGTGTACAACACAACATGTCCCTCTATCAGTCCATCAATTTGGCTAAGCCTCACACTGAAGCTTCAATATCTCCCCGCTCACTGACTGCAACGCATGTTTCCCTTGCACTGACAAATGGAACACTGGTCCATCCATAACCATTCACCATCCTACTATGAACATGCTTTCCCTAACTTCCTGACCACCTCCCATGAGTCGTCTCAGCTTCTCTCCACAGGTTTATCTTTTACCCAAAAAATGCTACTTGCTGTTCTTCTGAATATCTTCCACGGATTGTTTCTTCAGCTTACACCCCCATCCTGCAGTAAGTTTTTAATTCTTGCCTCATCAGCGCACAATGACAGCTTCCAATACATCTTTTGTATTTTCAGCATGTACCTGTCATACATCCACGATTTGAACGAGAACATCAAGAATTATCACCACAAACCTATTCCAGAAAGGGACCCTTTAAATCTTTTTCACTATGAAAACTGCAGTGAAAGTTGCAGTTCCTGTTCTATTCATGTCCAAAACATTGCATATAATGCACATTGATAGAGTCCTACCCCCTCACCATAGTCAATCAGTTTACATTCAGGAAGTCTGGCATTTTACATTTGTGATTTCAATTCTGCACAGCAGGAACCAATTCTTTAGCTCTAGTTATGCAACTTAACCCATTAATTGGGAGATATTTCCATCTTCTAGGCACTAAAATCCTACAAAAATCCACCCAGCAGGACAGGTATGCAAACTTCAGCATAACGCTGCATCCACATATTTGCTTGTCCTTCCTCTCCCATAGTATGTAGGCTATGAGTACTGTTCTGTGATATTTAGCAATTAATGTCTTAGTCAATGTCTGACTGAGTAAAGCCTTTTACTCTGAAGCATTTTACCTGTACCATCACTTGTTCTATGACACTGAGCTCTTACCTTAGTAAAATTATTCAAGTGACCTAGTTTTCTCATATTTGACACGCCTTGTAATTTGGCCACATTTTGGAGAATCTCTCTCATATTATCACAAGGGTCTGCAAAAGAAAAGAGGGTATTAGCAGATACAGTAAATGAAAAATAAAAAAGAAGAAAAAACTAAACATGCATTCAACATGCAGTTTCATAAATATAACAGGTACTCTCCTGGTATCAGTTAGGGATGCAGAGCACTTTTGCTCTAAGAAGCATCAATCTGATTTATGCTAGGGACCAAAACCAGGCACACCTAAGTTCTGTAGAATAAATGCTAAAGGCCATGGAAGAGAGACACTCTTAT
The DNA here is from genome assembly GCA_013400495.1 of Nicator chloris. Classification (NCBI taxonomy): domain Eukaryota; kingdom Metazoa; phylum Chordata; class Aves; order Passeriformes; family Pycnonotidae; genus Nicator; species Nicator chloris. The sequence continues at coordinate 3,199 of WAAE01014284.1, read as the reverse complement.
TTTAAAGCAGATTTTAATCAGTATCTTAGATTTGCAGTTGACAAAGAAATTAATGTAGTGTCTGAAATGCCGATCCCTACATCTTGTAAGTGAACAACTTTACCCTTAATCCCCTTATAATTTAAACACAAAGTAAGCTGAAAAACAGAAGTTAAAATATAGGATGTTACTGGCACACCCCATTATTCCTTTTTTTTTACTCCAGACAAAGGGTTGGTGGGATTCTGGAAAGATGCTCTTTTCTGTTCTCCACATTAATTGCTTTCCACAATGATGCTTTAAATAGAGGGCTAGGCCTTTCCAGTGACATAGCAAGTGAACTGCAAGGTAAACAAAAGGCTTAAGAATGTCTTCTTTCTTTTTCAGGGTCCACCATCCCAACAAAAACTGACAAACAAAAAACACCACCCACAAACCACTATTTTCACACCAATTGATGACCCTGCATTCTGCTAGAAAACAGAAAATGCATACCATGACGAGAAGAGACACTCTTGTCCCACTTTTAGAATTAAGGTAGGAATTGAGGCAGATTGGAATAAGCAGCACAGAGTGGGGCTGGGCCCAGGGAGTTGCACAGGGAGCTACTGGAACAGACACTGTAGTAAGTTCTGTACCTGGTGGTACTGTGGCAGGGCAGTTTCTAAAGGGATGTATTTGATGCAGGACTATCATGGAGTGAGATGCAGGTTTAGACACTGAAGATAGGTTTCAGCAGTTTGAGATAAATGAAAAACCAAGGCTATCCTTGAGATGTAAACTATTGAAAGTAATACATTACCAAAAAGAAGAAATAACTGCATTACATAAAACGAAGTCTTTTGATCAAGCTTGAACATCACATATCTGAAAAGCAGCAGAGAGTTTTTGTGTGTGGTGCCCCACACTAACTCCAGTAAGAAAAACTTGCCTCCTACTGCAGAATGGAACAGCTACAGCTGAGTTTATGGCATACATGCAGCCTTTTACCTTCCTGTTCTTTGTAAAAGTGTTTGTGTATTTTTCATTATGCAAGGGAAATCAAGCATTGGAGACGTAAAGTAAGCATCACCTTCACTACCTCTCTACAAACCATGCTTTTACATCACTTTAAAAACTTAAACAAATTTAGAAAAGCAAACGTAAGTAGCAATCTTACTAGGATATATCCAGAATATGTTTCGAAAGACAAGACCTGTATTTGCACCATCACCAGGAATCAAGACATTATTTAAAATGATGACACTTACAGGTAGGCAACCCAATTAAAGTGTACAAACCTGCTAACCCACTGTAGTTAATGAAGATTTTGTCTATCAGCCAATGAAATCAAATGCCATCAGCTTGATTAGCTGCTAGATGCCTACTCAAGAGTAAGATAATCAATTGTATTGACTATGGTGTTTATAACAAAAGTTCAGCACATGTAGAGACATGCTACTGTTACACCATATAAATCCAGTAATTTTCCAACAAAGGATCAGTGAGATTTTGGGAAGACAATGTAAGTTCTTAAACGTGGGCATCAATTACTATTTAGCACCAGCTTGATGTGAAAGTTCCCTTTCCACAAATCTACTCACAGCACATGTAAAGTCAGCCATCAGATAGACAAGTATGGACACAGCTATCTTACACTGTTGTGCAGCGTGCACAGCAAAATCAGACACCTAGTAACTCTGAATTTAAACTGGAATACGTGCATGGACCTTTTTGCATCCCTAGGAAAAAAGAAAAAAAAATTGATATGATTATGGAAATTAGAGACAGCGAGAATCTTACTGGTCTATACCAGGTTTAGGATTCGATTCCTCTGCACAATTTGCTTTCCCAGGGCTTAACTCAGTTTCAGAGGTTTGCAATAGCATAAACCATAAAAATCATGGAATGGTTTGAATCGGAAAGGAACTTAAAGATCATCTAGTTCCAATCCCCTCCCCATGGGCAGGGAATCTTTCACTAGACCAGGTTGCTCAGAGCCCCATCTAACCTGGCCTTGAACACTTTCAGGGATGGGGCACACTGGAAACAAGTAGTTTGGATTAGTTATGGTACTACGAATAGTTTATACCATATAGCCCCTTAATTTCAAGAGAACATAACAGGAGACGAGGATAACTTCCTCATAATCTGGTTTCTTTGAAAATACAGTTTGGCTCATATCTATGCTTTGGCCTGCCTCAGGTAATGTGTGGGAATTTCCCTGGCTCACAACACTTTTGGATCTGTAGAATTCCCTGTTGTGTCACAAGAAAGATCCCAGGTGAGCAGTTTTAGAGCAACATAACTTTGCATATTGACTGAAAGTATGTTTTAATTTTGAAAGGGCAGATGGCTACATATGCACAATAAACACCTACAAACCTAAGCTTGCCATGTAGACAGGAAGACCACAAGACCACCCCAGAGAACCTCTTGTGCAATGGACATTCTTATTTGGCTATCTGATAAAGCTGGCATTAACTCAGAAGCGTCCAAGTTGTCCTGTGGAAAAAGGCAGTCAGTTTGGATGAGAAGAAATAAGGACAAAATGATACCACAATTTCCCATATTAACAATTCTGTAGCAACGACAGATCTGTATAATAAGCACGCCTAAACAAAATGTATACTAAACCCATTTTCCTCTATTTTTGCATGAAAAACTGCAGTTACAGTAACATTTTAAGTGGAGGAAAAATTGATTTTTAGTGACTGAAAAGTTGGAGGGAAGACATATTTGTGCTGCTTAGCAGGGCAGGTACTTCCAGAAGCTTTATTATCAGGTAAGTAATTTGAAGCAAACTAGTGACTCCAGAGCAAAAGCTACAAAACTGTGATAAAACTGAACATGAAAGACATTTCCACTACTGAACTGATAATAAAACAATTGGAGCTGGAAGCCAGGGTGCAGCAGCGAAGCTATGATGTAGTCACCAACATGGAAACGTTGTGGGGTGACTCACATAGCTGGAGCTGCACTGGATGGCTACAGCCTCTTCAGAGGAGACGGGAAAGGGAGAAGAGGTGGAGGGGTGGCCCTTTGTATTAGGGAGGCTTTTGATGCCACAGGTATTGAAATTAATGACAATGAGGTTGAATGCCTATGGGTAAGAATTAAGGGGAAGGCCAACAAGGCTGACATCCTACTGAGAGTCTGTTGTCCTCGGCCCAGCCAGGAAGAAGAGGTGGATAACTTATTCTACAAGCAGCCGGAGCATGTTTCAGGATCATCAGCCCTT
>WAAE01014282.1:0-11841 GCA_013400495.1 Nicator chloris | reverse complement strand
CTTGAATAGAATACAAGACTAACCATGTTAATGCCTGTCTTAAAGTTATGTTAAACCCCCGTAAATACACATCAATCTACCTCTAATTAAACAAGACCAAAGTATAAGAGGCAGTAATACTTTGGTTTACACATCTGTTCAAACATAGAAGATTTTTAATATCTTTGGGAAAAAAGCCAAATGTTGTAAACACACTGGAAGTCATAAAATTGCTTGTCTTTGCAGAGAACCACATTTCATGTTATAAGTATTGCTAATTGCATATAAATCCACAAAAGGCAGTATTTAATTCTGGATGCATGAAATTTTAGGTACACTGCACCACCCAAAAGAACAACACCAAAATACCACCAAATATATTCAAACAACATCTCCTCTTCTACTTAAATTGTTTCAAGGTGATTTGTTTTTAACTCAAGGCAGAAAAAGTTACCATAAAAAAAGTAATTTCAAGAACTACAGGAGTTAATTCCAGTGAAAATCTGCAGCCATTGTGAATTACTCCTGAAAAACTTCCCAGTTCCCCAGAGCAAAGGCAGTTGGTTACATGATACCCATTAATCTGAAACACAACAACTGACTCTGCTGAACTGGTGAACATTTTAGAAAGCCCAATACCCAGCGCCTAAATCCAGGAACTTCTTTTTGTAAAAAATAAACCTACAACACTTAGGTTTTTTTGATGTCTCCATGTTTGTTAAAGGTCAAGTGTGATATTATTACTCTGAATGATACAATGGATGACAGGGCCTATGTAAAAGTAAGATTTGCAAAATGAGATGAAAATATTCTATTAGCATTACTATCAAAAAAGTGAAAACTTCAGTCAATATTCCAGTACTGTCAACATTCTACACTATTTTGCTTTCTTTTTGACTTCCTGTATTGCCCTCGTAAATTAATTTCTCTCATGGCCAGTATCTTTTCAATTATCTTTCAATATCTGCCCTCTAAATCACTGATCTCATAATGAAAAATTCTTCTCAACAGCTTTCTATATTTTTCTGTTCCTCAAGCCCTTTCACTGACAAATTACTGTGTCCACACTCCTCGCTTCTACATGAAATGCGGTGTTGACTGTATAGGGCTGGTTATGTACGCACTAATTATCTATCACACATCACGTGCATAAGACAACCTCACAAACTAAGACTGAAATTAAGACAACTTGATTCAGCTAGAAGCCTCTGACTCTGGTTCTTCTGCGGACACCAGCCCATTTAATCTGTTTATATTACTGAATGTCACACTCTGTATGACATTCAATATTTGACATTTGGATATTGTATGATGGAATAATAAAGGAAACAAAAATCCTTTACTGTATGCTATAGCACATAGTGTCTGCTGTATATTAAAAGAATATTGACAGAAAGAATGACAGCAATCAGGAAAGTCTTAACTAAATATTTAAATACAGTGAACACAATATGCCTTTGCAGTGAATGTTATAACATTTTTACAGATCAAAGAGAAGTTTCACTTAAACTTGACCAATACTTGTTGGTCATCTGACAAATTATGTTTGTCTATACCAAATTATCTGTAACACCATTATGCATTTCTCTTTTCACAAACTTGGTAGGGAGGGGTAGGAGGTGCAGCAAAATAATTACATTGACATCAAAGATTAAAAAAATTGACTGAATTATTGAATGCATTATTTTTACTACTTTATTAAACTTTGTGCACTTCCTTTATGTCAAGAAAACTTCCACAGCAAGTAGCAAGTTCAAAAGAAATGCACACTATTTACTTTCGAAGGCATATATATAAGACAAAGACCATGCAAGTGGTTTAGTAGAAGGCAGTGGTTTTTAATTGAAAAAATTAAATGAGAAAAAGTTGCACACCAGAAATATCCCACTAAATGCAAAGACAAAGTTAATGAAAGTACAATAAAATGAAGTTATGAAGTGCGATTGTGAACTACAGAAAACCCCACAAAATTGTAGCCAGTCCTTCCTGTCTTATCCTTGTTTTCTTCTATTTCCTCTTGATTTACTACACTTACTGTTAAGATACTTTTTATATATTGCAATGGGAAAGAAGACAGATAATTAAGTAGTTGTGCAGAAAATGGTTTCTAAAGTATTCAGAAAACTCAGGGGTTCTTACTACAACCAAAAAATACTTTTCATGTTCCATTTAGTCTATGATGGTTTCAATCCCTTCTTTTGTTATGTACTTCTCTTACTCTTGAAAGTATGTATCAAGTTTTGGATACCAAAAATGAGTTTTGATTTCTTTGAAGTATATATTATCTAAGATATAATGGATGCAGCAAATAAGAATCTAGCAAAAATGCTAGACTATCTGCACATTTAGTGTCACACAACTCGTTTAAGGGTAACACTTTTCAGGAAGAATGAACATAGGCATCAAGCAAAAATTTAAGTGTCACAATCCAGCAGTAACTTCTACTTCAAGATTCTATCTTGAATCTACAAGTCTTAGATCTGTTAGGTCTGTATGGCAATCTGTCTCCTGCTGCCTAGTTACAGCAGCTATATACAAGAGTATACACCTACCAAACCAAATTTTTGTCTATCTTTGACAGTACAAAACTTCAGTATCTGTCCTTCCTGTAACAGCCATAAAGAGACAGCTCGATACACTAGAGCAATGAATGGTAGTCCATGTATATGCATCATCAGACATGACTGAGATGATTGGACACCTTAAGCCAGTAACTTCCTTTAGTCCCTTCAAGCAAGGCAAAGGATAACAATGTTTCACTTTTTCAAATGCAGGAAGATGAAAAGGTACCGGAGAGTAAGTGGCCAGAAGTCAGAGTAAGATGAATAGAGAAGAAAGAGAAACAGAGATTCAGGGATACTTGTTTTTCAAGCTGTCTCATGTCTGTGGCAATTTGTTAAGAAACCAGACTTGCAGGACAATGAACATCCTTCAGAAGCCTGAATGAGAAGCTGAAAATGTTTGCATAATTCTTCTTCAGCCATAGTTGCACTGTGTTCAAGCACCTTCCTCTCTTTTAGTGCCTCATTACCCGAAGTATCCCTACAGCAACCATCTTGTCAGATACTGATTTCCAGTCACCAATAACGCCTCTGACTCACCACCAGTGTTACAAGACTTTTCTCCTTAGGTGTGCACGAAACCACTGCTGTCAGATACCCTGGATACTTACCATTGCACAATTTAATTGTTTACATTTCTATAATAAACAAGAATAGCTTTCCAAAATGCCTAGTTGCTTTGCAGTCACCCAAAAAATACAAAAGAAAGAAACACAGTAAATTCAGTATGACTGACTTCGTAAAATGCATCTTACAAGCAAAAATAAACCATTATGCCATATGCTAATTTATATTTTCCCACTTCCCTCAAAACCTGAGAAAACACACGACCTTCCCAATACATTGTGACTTGAAGTTTGTTTTGGATGATTGCTACTAATTTGATGATTTGATACTGCATTCCAGTGACTTTATCTGCATAAACTACAATTCTAAATTATTTCAACTAATCTTTTTCCCCTTTGCAGTTTTTCTTGTGGTTATTTTGGTCTGGTTTGGAGGTTTTGTATGGTTTCATTTTTTTCCCCTGTGGCAGTTTTTCTTATTATATATATTAATTATAATGATCCTTCTATATGCTATTGCTACTTATTATTTTTATTTTACCAATGCTTCTCTGCTGTCAGGCCATACACAAAGTACCAAGAAATGTTTGATACCTGACTGTCCATTCTTGGTCTTGTTTCCTTCTCTTTTCTATACAGACTGATAGAGCAGTTTGAGTTGGAAGAGACCTTTTAGAGGCAATCTAGTATATGTCACATAAGAACTTCTTCCTAAATTATTCTATATGTTAAGGAAGATAAATTGTAATAGTGTCCACGTAAAATTTCATGCAGTTTCTTTAAAAATGAGGTCTTCATGGTGAAGACAATAAATACAATTAGCAAAAAAGGTACCTACTTTGTCAGGATTCTTAATTAAACCAGAATTACTCTTCTACCTGTGAAGAACACACTACTGCACATACTGTACTTCAGAGACTTACGGTGAGTTATAAATTCCAGTTTGAAATGAGCCTGAATCTTACGATATTTCAGAATTATTTCTGATGTGGACATGAGTTTTCCCTTTGAATTTAGCTTTCTTAAAGGAAAAGCAGTCTCTGAATGAATGCATCTGCTGTGGTAACAAAATAAATTTGTAGAATGAGAATTACAAGTAATGTATAGTCAACAGTCAGTACCTTTATTGTCTTAGAAAATGAAGTTAACCTACCTTAAGATTTTAGAATACTTTAGGTTAACCATATTTATCTCAAGCTTTCTGAGTTAAACAAACTATGTTGGCTATGATTACAAGTGTATCTAATATTTGGATGTATCCCAGCAGACTAACAGCAGAAATATTTTTCAAGTTATAAAAACTTGGACAGGAGCTCTCTGTGCTGGGTTAGGAACTGGCTGCATGGCCGGGCCCAAAGAGTGGTGGTGAACGGTGTTGCATCCAGCTGGGGACAGTCACCATTGGTGTCCCTCAGGGTCTGTGCTGGGGCCAGCTCTGTTCAGTATCTTCATTGGCAACATGGATGAGGGAATTGAGTCTTTCATTAGTAAATCTGCAGACAACACTAAGCTGGGAGCGTGTGTTGATCTGTTAGAGGGTAGGAGGGCTCTGCAGAGAGACCTGGAACGGTTGGATGGATGGGCAGAGTCCAACAAGATGAAGTTTAGTAAGTCCAAGTGCAGAGTCCTACACTTTGGCCACAATAACCCCCTACAATGTCATAGGCTGGGGAAGTGTGGCTGGACAGTGCCCAGGCAGAAAGGGACCTGGGGGCACTGGTGACAGCAGCTGAACATGAACCAGCAGTGTGCCCTGGTGGCCAAGAAGGCCAGCGGCATCCTGGCTTGGATCAGGAATAGCGTGGCCAGCAGGAGCAGGGAGGTCATTCTTCCCCTGTACTGGTGAGGCCACACCTTGAGTGCTGTGTCCAGTTCTGTCCCTCAGTTTAGGAAGGACACTGAGTGCTGTGTCCAGCTCTGTCCCTCTGTTTAGGAAGGACACTGAGATCCTTGAGCACGTCCAGGGGAGGCAACGAGGCTGGTGAGGGGCTTGGAACACAAGTCCTGTGAGGAATGACTGAGGGAGCTTGGGTTGTTTAGCCTGGAGAAAAGGAGACTCAGAGCTGACCTTATCACTCTCTACAACCTCCTGAAAGGTGGCTGTGGTCAGCTGGGGGTTGGTCTCTTTCTCCAGGCAGCAACTGACAGAACGAGAGGACACAGTCGTAAGCTGTGCCCACTGAAATATAGGTTGGGTACTAGGAAACAGTTTTTCACTGAAAGAGTGATAAAGCACAGGAATTGTCTGCCCGGGGAGGTGGTGGAGTCAGCATCCCTGGATGTGTTTAAAAAAAGACTGGATGTGGCACTTGGTGCCATGGTCTAATTGAGGTGTCAGGGCATGGGTTGGACTCAATGATCTTGAAGGTCTCTTCCAACCTAGTGATTCTGTGATTCTGTCACTTATTATTGGATCCAAATTACTCCTCCAAAATATTTTGCAAACACCAAGAGAACAGTAAAATTAAAGCTGATAAAATTACACAAATTTTAGAGTAATATGTAGTCATTTCCTCATGTATGTTGCATGTAGCTTTACTGCATAAACAAACAGAGAGGGACCTTCCATAAACTCTAATCTTTTGCTTGGCACTGGAGAATTGACTACTATATCAACTGAGAACAGATTGCATCCTCTCTATTTCACATTTACTTCTGAGTCTGTTTCTTCTACAATCAGGTAGCAGAGCAAGAATTTTTCATTAGGAGCAATCTTACTTAAGTTTTTGAACCTTTACCTAAAGTAACTCCTGCAAGACATATAATTGTCTTTCACTAAAATCTGACCTTGAATCAATAGAGTTATTACTACTGGTGAGAATGAGAGGAGATCTGTCAGTCTGTCTCAGAATTCAGAATCTGATCTCAGTCTGTCTCAGAATTCAAAGCTTAAGGTCCTTGCTTGTTCCAGCAGAAACTGTGGACTTGCACCCATATTCCTTCATCCTCCCATCCTTCTGTCAAAGAGTAGCAAAACCAAAGGCAATGCACCTATATCATAATGAAAACTCCACTACAAGCTTCAAAGAATGCCACATATTAACTCACAACATTATAAAAACACAACTAAAAGCAGAAGAGTAGAATGGTCAATTCCACTGCAAACTGAAGCACTAAACTCAATAAAGCAGCATTATAGGCCAATCATTTGGGAACAATTACTTTAAAGCTGAGTATTTCCCCATCCTAGAAGAGTAAGGACAAAGGCATGTTATCTCTCAAAAGCCTACTCTTTATAAACAACTATCTAAACTTGTTGAATCTAAAAGCTGTGCAAACACACTGCAATCGGAGTTCCTACAACTGATAGAAAGTCTTTGTTTAAATAATCTACAAAATGTCAGTGTAATACAAATAAGATAAAGCAGAGTTCTTAATGACACAACTTTTGTATTTACAGTATTCTCCACAGTACTTAAATCTGCATTGGAGATACAAAGGGCATGTTTTTTCCTAGGCTGACAGCATGCTTAGTTTTCTCATTTACACCACATTGCAATAACATAAAGAGGGGTTTACCATTAATCCAGGTTTTACTACAAAGCATCTCGTTATTTCTCTGTCAAACACTGGCAATAGTGCCAAATGTCTGTCATCCAATTCAGGGGATTAAGCCTTCCTTTATAGTGCAATTCTTGTACAAATTTATAAAAATACAGATAAAGTTTCTTAGAGCTGGTCACAGTCTATATTTTGGCCTGAATTCATGCCACAGAGGTTGAATATGACAGCTGGCAGGAAGCTGAGGGGAGAATACATCCTCCCCCTTTTCAGTCACCACATTTCTGTTGCCACAGTGATTAATCCTCAATTGAATGGCTGTCTTTGTACATTTCTTTTCAGTAAAACTTTAAGTAAACTTAAGTTGAAAACATGCAGTACACAGAAAAAAAAGACTTCACATATTCAACAGGTATACTACAAGTTCTTGTGACTAATACTTTTCCAGATATTAAAAAGTGCAAATTCGCTTTATCGTGGGACATCATCAGTTTTTCAAATTACTTAGTATGTCCTGTTCCCATCTTCCATCTTTTTTGTGAAACCTCCAAGCCTTCTCCAAAGAATTCCCCATGCTCACACAGCATCCCCCCCAACACCCTGGACTCCTATTGAAGAAATACTACACAAATTCAGCTGTATAAGAACTAGAGAAAGAGTATCCCAGACTGCCATACTGTGCAAAACATTTAATATAAGCTGGTTTTGCCAATTAACACAGAAATTAACCAGGAAACTCATTAAGAAGTGCAGTCATTTAATTCAGAATAGATTAGAAACACTAGAAGAAGATATTTAAATCTTGCCTCTGGGAGGTTTCTCTTTGTTATGGTAGCTAAGAAAAAGTTTCACAAATAAAGGTTTTAGTGTAAGTTACCAAAAAACCTAAGTAAAAAGTTTCTGTATTGAAAATCAGGTTGCTTTGGAACATGGAGTCCACCAGGAAAAAAAAGACCTCAAAAATCAAAACTTCTAAAAATATTTAGTAGATGACTACAGCCTTATATAGTTGTTAACGCTTCCATTCTTTCCCCAAAATTAATGACAGAATAATTTTGTGCAAAATACCACATTAATTACTCCAGACTTTTCTTCCTCTCTGAAAAGCTGAAGTAAATGTAGGTCTGCTCTGAAAATTACAGTCTGGCTTTGCAAGTCCACCATGTACAGTCTACAAGTTCATTTCACACGTTTGCTTTAAGAAGCGTTTGTTTTCCACATGATTTTTTCTGTGGTTACACAAGACAGTTCTTTTTGGTTTTCATCTATGTTCTTAACATATAGTGATGTGATAACAGAGGCAGCAATCTTCAATTTGTTTAATGAGAACACAATGTTTAAAAAATCTATTTGCACAAGACTTGAATTTCAACTCAAGTGCAGAACACAGACTGTTCAATGTCATCAAATCAGGCTAAACCCAACAAAAAAAATCCCGGAAAAAAACAAGTTATTTATTCCACTAGGTTAACTTGCAATATAATCTTCCTCCCTCACATTTTTATGTAGTAGACTGGAAAACGCTTCCTGTAAATAATCTTCAGTGAAGCAGCACATCAAGTGTGTTTTGCTGTAATATAACAGCTCTCAATAATTTTTACTGGAGTGGCCACGTGACACACAGAATAACATGCATTTTCTACCTCAAGGTGTTTACTACAGCCTTGTGTGATTCTCCCCACACCATGGCATCACAAATAGAAATGAAACTCACACTTTAACACTCATGACTTTTTAGCAAAGATTATGAGTAGCATGAGATCTCAAACTGCACAGAGACACACCTGACTACTTTCTGTGACACTTAGATTCTGGGACATGCAAGCAAAGTTTGTAACTTTAAAGGAAGATTAGATGTACTATTAATCTGTAACCTGTATCTCCAAAATTTCTTCAGAAACAGCTGTCTGTCACACTTCTGCATGGAACAGAAATCCCCAGCTTTGTTTTGATTACCAAGGCACCTGCAAGCATTGACACATCAGTTCCTTCTGCATAAGAAGTCTAAGAAACATCAACTCTGAAGGAAGATTGTCATACTGTTCTGTGCTGCATCGAAAGAAGTGTGGCCACAGCTCGAGGCAGGTGATTCTGTCCCTCTGCTCTCAGTACAGAGGAAGGCCACAAAAATTACTGGAGGGATGGAACACCTCTCCTATCAGGAAAAGCTGAGAGACTTGGGATTTAGCCGGGAGAAGAGAAGACTCTGGAGAGAACTTAACATCACCCTTCAGTACTTAACAGGGGTCTGTAAGAAAGATGAAGAAAGGCTTTTCAGCAGGGCCTGGTTTTGATCTAGATAAGACATAATGAAGAAGGCTTTTTTACAGTGAAGATCGTAAAACACTGCACTTAGTTGTCCAGAGAAGTGGTGGATGCCTGTATTGGGTCTGACTGAGGTAAAGTTCACAGCCCCTACAGTGCTGTGCTTTGCACTGGCAGCTGAATGGGTGTTGATAACACACCAGTGTTTTGGTTACTGCTGAGCAGCACTGTCCATCTGACATTCCTTCCCCCATCAAAGGGGATGGGGGGTGGCATGATCCTGGGAGGGGACATAACCAGGCCAGCTGACCCAAATTAGCCAAAGGGATATTCCACACCATATGACATCAGCTCAGATATATAAGCTAAGGGAGAGAGGAGGAAGGGAGGGCATCTGTGAGTTTTCAGTGTTCGCCTTCTGGAGCCCGACTTCCCAGGAAGTGTCCAAACATTGCTGCTGATGGGAAGTAGAGACTGATCTTTTTCCTCTTTAGCTCTTGTGCGTGCAGATCTCCGCTTGTTTCTTTCTTTTGCTGTAATAAAACTGCTTTATCTCACCCTGCTGGTCATTCTCCATCTTATTCTCTCCCATGTCCCAGTGGGAAAGGGAGTGATAGAGCAACTGAGCGGGCACCTGGCACCCAACCAGTCAGCCCACCATAATGCCCCACCCCTGGAAACATTCAAGGTCAGGCTGGATATGGCACTAAGCAATCTGATCTAGTTGAAGATGACCCTGGCGATTGCAGTGAGTTTGAACTAGATGAACTTTGAGGTTCATATTCTATAGTTCTTATGTATTTTCTTCTCAAAATCTACAGCAATCCAATACTGACAGTTGTGGGCCACGGTCAGAATACAGATAATCTTCACACAAAGGATAATCACATTCAATACAGGAACTATTGGTATTACAGTATTTTTATTCTAATTCTAATTCTAACCATTCTACATTTAAGAGATATCACACCACGTCTGTCAAAAAAACACAGTTAATCTTAGTCTTTTAAGTACTTCCCTCATCATACTTGCAAAAAAATCTATAACTGAATCTCCACTGCTGTAGATGACTATTTATGAAAACCCATTCTGTAACAACTTGAAAATGTCTTTCTTCACTGAGAGCGCTGCTTCAACTCACCTAATCGCTAGAGCATTTTCTTCTATTTTTATGCAATCTCATGGACTTCTGTGGTAAAAGGAACATGTTCCACAATTTATTTTCCTTTCTTCAGGATAATGGGATAAAATACCTTTCCACATGTTTGCAACTACTACTGTGATACACAAACTTTCTTTAATTAGGGTGCTGGACAGGATTTATTTTGACTAACCATATTCAATCAAATTATGGTTTATTCTCTTCTTGTAAAACTAATGCATAGTTTATACTGTTACATTTATTACTTCTGGATTTTTTCCCACCTTTCATATCTGCTAAGATGTGAGAAAGATGTGACATCTTGTTTTTGTTTCTTGATGGCATACTTTATATTCTGGTTGCTGTTACCAAACTGTGTTCCGGAGTCAGACAGTCCTCATAGAAATACACACTAAACAAGCACTCAGTACTATAAATGTGAACATCCTAGCTGAACTAGTCAGTTAGCAAAATTCCTTTAAAAACCATATATAGACAATATGACTGCACTCCCCATCAGGTCTGGGGAAAGAAGACTAAGGTCTCTGCAGTCTTGAATCCAGGACTGTCATGGAACCTGGAGAACTAAGCAAGCAAGAAAAAAGAAATAGTAGCTAGATTATTTCTCATAAAAAGAATCAAAATTTTGTTCCCTTAAGCCTTCAAAGGTACAGGGCAATAGCAGATTAAAATAGTATGTTCTACCTGTTCAGAGAAAAGGTAGCTGGGATGTACGAATACTAGGCCAGGTAAAATTAAGGACAGACTGAATACTTACTGCAGGATAAAAAAATAAGCTTGATTGAAGCCTACAGTTTAAAAGGTTACGAGAGACTTGAGTGAGAATTACACTAGTGCCAACTGTGCAGATCTACACTGGCCTTCTAAACTCAAGCAAAGTAAGTATCACCAAGGTGAAATCTGAGATAAGAAAAGGTGTTCAAGTCTTACACTTCTTTTATAACTGATTTAAATACAAACTTGTTAGTTACTCATGTTCTTAGGATGTTCTACATACCTTCAGTTATCTTTTGAGGAACAAGATTTGCTGCCTCCCATCCCTTTAACTTGGATTTCAAGGATCTTCTTCCCATGGAACCTCTCTCACTTTCAAAGAAGAAACCTCACAGGTTTTGCAGCCTGCTCCAGTTACTACAACTTAAGCAACTACATTAGTCTCCATGATACAATAATAAAGGAAGCCTAATAAATAAACCTAATTTATGCTTTTAGCTACTATAGGTAGACAACCAGGAAGAAGACATTGCTTTATAGTGCTTTCCAGCAACTCATTTTTTCTGTTACTCATATAATTTCCATAAATTGGCTACTGAAACTAAAGACCTTAACCTACATTCTAATAGTTCAAGAGAAGTACTGAACCCAAAATGTGATTAGATGGCTAGTCAATAGAAAGAAACCACCATGTCAATGTTCTTAGAAGGGGTTTTCTTTACTAATTACTTTAGCTTATTGAATTGCTTATTATCCCTGTCATTCCAGATTTCTATGTAAGCATGAAAAAAAAATGTCAGTCTTCCACCAAGATTTGTAGGAATTTGTATTTCCCAACTTACAACTCATCCAATTCAACAGAATACTTCTAGTTTTTCAAAATTCTTGAACCCTTTTCACAGAGATTTAAGACATTGCTTGAAAAATGTACTTAAAATTTATTAAGTCAGAAATGCATTATTACACACTGCTTACTGAGTGAAATTTTACGGTAGGAAGACAGCGTTGGCATAGGTAAAATGAACAGCATAAAGGAAATTAGACTTTTTGGTCCTTAGTATACCTGTCTATGAAATGAAAATAACCTTTCTTG
>WAAE01014269.1:0-20330 GCA_013400495.1 Nicator chloris | reverse complement strand
ACTTATCCATTGAAGTCCAGGTAGAAGAAATATGAAAACAGACTGTCCAAAATATCACCAAGAAAGCAAACCAGTTCTATTAGGCACAGCATTCTTAAGAACATGTTAGCTCTCTGTTCTCTCTTCTGCCCCATCTACCTTAAAACTCAGTGATTTTTAACTGAAGAGAGAATGCACAAGAATTAATATTAAGTAAGAATAAAAATCATAAAATGAGATGCTTCTGCTGTTGGCCCCAGAACCCTTTTTATTTTAAAAGCTTCACTTAAAACCAGGAATGCTTTTGTGTTTAAAAAAACCCCTTATTTTCAGCTATAAAAGCTGAAGTATGCCAAACAGAATCTACTAGAATATGCAGATCTAAAATTTAAATTAATTTTGGCCCAGTTTGCCAAAATCTATTAAGTGCAATCAAACACCAAAGAAGGCTAGTTCTAACAAAAACTACTGAGCCCAACTGAGCAGGAGCAACAATAAAAGGAGTACTTCATACAGAAGTAACCACCATGTTCATAAGCAGCTACTCTGTTTCAGAGATGTGGATACAAAAATATAGAGATAAGCGTGGTTATAGTAGTGATAGTTAATCTGGCAAGTATTTGGGATTAATGGTAGTAGGGTCACAACTCCTGCCCTAGGAACTTCCACCTATTTGAGAGAAAATGTATGAAAAAATATTCCTGCAGCCACTTTTGTTCTACTGGGACAGAAACCAAAGTAAAGGAGCTTACACATATTTATGCCTTGTTGGAAGAATTTTAAATCTCCAATTTGACTTTGTAACCACAATATATCTGAAGTACTGATGAAATGTAGAATACAGGGATCATACCAAAGGTCACCAACTTCAATGCTTTCTGTACATTTATTCTTTTTGCCTCAAAAAAAACACAGTCTGCAGACAGTAACTGTAAAAGGCAGAACCCCACAGTATTTTGGCACCAAACACACTGTTTAAGAAAGCAACCACCCATGACTGTTTACCAAAATAAAATTTAGTATGTTTGATTAAAGTTTTCAATCTCTGAAGAAAGGAATTAGTTCCCATGCAAAGTTCACTTGTAATTTTTTAATTTGCAACATTATTTCAAAAGACCTACTTGCATATATTTGGCTGCATCCCTAAACCTATTTGGACAGTACAGTTCTGAAAGCTTATTGTACGGAAGTTCACAGTCAACAGAATAAGCTTGATGTTTTTAAATGTAATATGCAACTTGTAAGACAAGCATTTTCAGTGGTGTTACCTCACCCTTTGTAATTCCCACTTTTCTATAAGATGCTCCACTTCACCTCCAAGAACTGCTGTGTTACTGTCATCCAGCAACAAGAATCCATTTCTCACTTCAACAATTCCTGAAAGCTTAATTTTTGTTCCAGGTGGAGTGTTCAGGCTAGAAGTAGAAACAAAGTCAAAAAACTCAAATACATTTATTAATATTCTGCCACAAAGAAACATATAAAAAACTACTTTTATTATAATTCCAACATTTTCATATGCCATAATAAAAAATTACCATCAAAAAGCACAGTACTTTTCAATAGCTTTACTGGAACACTTCCCAGCCATCAAACAAAAACGTCATATTGCAAATTAGATTCTAACAGAGATGAATATTGGCAAATTGTCTGTTTGGTTAATATCCAATTTCATAATACCAAACTAAGGATACAATTTGTTTCGACTATCAGATGATATTCTTAGACAACTGACTTTGAGGCAGGTTCCTCATATTTACAGTTAAGAGTGGATTTCCAAATAGTTAATCATCTATTTTTTAGACATTTAACTTAGTAGACACATGGAGTGGTTAGAAAAGAACCTTTCTACACATTACTAAGAGCTAGGACTAGACTGTACTTTATATAATAAATATAAAAACCATACATCTTGCAGGGCTTCTTCTCTCACTACTCTAAAACTTAAAAACATATGACTACTTTCTGTCATCAGCTCCCACATGGAGCCACCTTATCTTCTTCTCACGTGAATCTATCCTACGAAAAGCAACAGCAGAAGCATAAAAGAATCACGTATTTCCAACATGTAATTGAAAGACATGACATGCAGTGCAATCTGGAAACTGCATCTCCTTGTGAAAAACAGGACACAGCCAGTTAAAACCTTTCAACTGAGAGACAATCTCTTTAAAATATGCTAAAGCTACTGTTGCAATCACAGGCCCATACCACATGGTGAGGAACACTCATAGTGGAGTCAGCCAATTACTGTACCAATGGTGTTTAACCTTAGCAATGTTAATGGATTTTTGAATTGTTCCGATAAAGGCAAAGAAAATCAGATCAAAAAACAGACATGAAAGAAATACAGAAAATAAAATTAAATTAGGTAAGGGCAAAGGAGTGAATGGAAAGCATAGTCATGAAAAAACTATAATTTAAAAGAAAATTGTGATTTTTATTTATTTAAGGTACCACGATGTACTGAAACAACATATTATTGCAGTTTAATAGCCCAACATCAAACCTGAAACAATTACATATAACACAAATTAAATCTTTAAATGTTATGTAAAAAGAAGAGCTCACAACATTACTAGAATGATGAATTTTCTAACATTGTTGAGATTTTACCAAAAAGCTTTCAAATTATGTCTTGTAATGGCTGTTCATCTTTAATCATTTTGTGATCTAGAATCTACTTACACAGGAGTCTGTTTGCCTTCCATTATTGCTCTCTTTATATTCGCATTGGAATATGATATTCCAAGTTCTGCTGGCTAAAGCTAAAATTAAAATATCATTAAATGTTCTGACAGCATCACTCTAAACTGCAAGCTGGCTCCTTCTCCGAAGGAACAGTTTAGCAGTAAAAGATGACATTCAAAAATTAAGTATATGTCTATATCTAAGTGTTGCAGCTAGCAGAGAAAGACAGAAGAAGGGAGTTTTTTTAAACCAAAGTTATCTAAACTAGAAGAGTGTAGAGCACACCATGACTCTGCAGACCAAACACCAAAGATTGTATTTAGCATCTCCACAACTAAACACACAAAACATCCCCATGTTCAGCAGTAATCAGCTCTCTTATCCTTCACTTTTAACTGAAGAAATATCCAAGTTAAAGGCCTGCCCATAGCTGAGTGTCAAGCCTGTGGCATTTCTGCTACAAAAGTAAGGCAAAAGATCTGCTACTACTAAAAATTGGGAATTTGGCCCAAGTTTACACACACCCCCAAAATGCTGTGTGTTGTGAAACTACAACTCAGTAGGCTGCTGCAAAAATCCACTTTCTTCCATTATGTAGTTCAGCATAAACAGATCTGTAAATTACATTCATATATACCTTTGCATGCTAAATTTAAAATTCTCCTTGATATAAAAATCCAAGAAGGAAGTCTCTTTTGTCAAGCAATTTTTTTCATACATTACTAAGGACACTTCCATTATTTCAAGGACATTTAAGTATCAAAGGAAAACATAGAAAAGAAAGTTGTTCACCTTATTTTTGACATGCTATTGTATTCTATAGCTGTGCAGCTTGTGTGTCCATCAGTCATCTGTAAACGTAACATTCTGGGAGCAGCCTGAGATTCTTCATTATCCTTTGGTGCAGCAACATTGCGAATTTTCTGTATTTGCAGGACACACGGCCCTTCCAGCTAGAGAAGTCAAACAGAAAAGACAAAATTGTTAGCACTGTTAAGCAAACACACTGCAATATCCAGACACACCAACAGATGCCCTCAAGCAAAGAAAAGTGTAATTTGATCAGGCAGTCAAGTTGAATTTCTATCACTCATGTAGTCTGTGTTCTAAAGCATGATAAAAATGGCTTTTTCAGAGAAACAGTTGTGATGCTTCACACATCTCTGAAATATCAATTATAAAATAAAAGTGAATGAAAACAGTTGAGGAGGCAAACAAACAAAAACACAGATACTGTCACTTCGAACATAGTATGGAGTCCAGATAAGATTTCACTGCAGGGTGTCACTGACAGTCTTCTAAAGAACAAAAAAAAAAAAAAAAACCAGCTTAGAAGACGATCTGTTTGGATCAAGAGGAAATTTCAAGTACGACTGCTTTGTAAACACCAACTAGAAATATAGCGTCTTTGAACAATGAAAATATAACAAACTGAAGGGACATCACTTGTCTATCAATTACACAAAAATCGATACTCTACTACACACACCACAATCTACGTTACAAAAAATAAAAATAATAACTAAAAAAGGAAACAAACACCCTAAAATCAAAAAAACACACACAAAAAACACCACAAACAAAAAACCACCAAAATAAAGTTAAATAAACCCACCTGAAAAATCCAAGCCCAAACCAACCACCTAAACCATTTATCACATTTCAGCTATAGCTAAGTCATTTTAGTTTCTCTGAAAAAAAAATTGTCTGTGGCTGCTCAATTGATCTCTAGCTCCTAAATGACAGCAAAAAGATGAAAAAGTGCACAGTTCACCAGCTTTTAACCTTGAAGTAACAGAATAGGTAGCCAGAAGAACACAAAATAAGAACAGATAACCAGTAGGTAAGTATATATAAAAAGAAGAGAAATTAATGAATAAGAGAACAGGAGCACAGTAGCTTTACTATGATGGCAGTAGAAGATCTGATGTAGCTATCACTCTCACTGAAAGAGGCTTTTTTAAATGCAAATCAGTTTTAACTGCAACAATGAATCTGACAATCATTTTGGGAAAAAAAAAAAAAAAAGAAATTAAAAAGGCAGGAGGAAACAAAAATCCACAATCAAAAAAACAATGAAACAGAAATTGGGAAGCACGAGTAACGTTTGGCAGGAATTAAATGCCAGGAATTAAATTGCTGGCACCTTATGTTTTCAACTGCTTACCATCCATTTGCCAGTACTCAGAAAGGAACTCAGGGATCATAACTTAAATCTTTTCTGAATGCTTCTTCTGCAGTTAATGTTTCCATTATAATGACACAAGTTCTCAAAAAAAAATAGTAACTCCTTAAATGTAATACCTATTAAATTATACATTGTAACTTTATAAAGAAGACTTTATAAAATCTTCTTTGCACTTTAATTCCTTCAAAAATACTTAAGTTATCTTTATGGTATGTGGTCATCTAGATAGAAATAGGAGGATTCAGTTTTCCCAAATCCTATGCAAATGTGGCCATCTTGTGGTTAATGCTGGTAATATTGATTTTATTTTAAACCCATACAAAACACAGATATTAAATGAGTGAATAAGACAGCTCTGTGTATTAATGACTGAAGTTGATAACCATCTATAATGGTCAAATATCCATGTTTCATACTAGGACTCTCCCAGCTTTTATGCAACCATTTGCCTATTATAATAGGCAAATAGTTGCATAAAAAAGTTATTTTTAAATAAATATTTTCTATGCAAAATGGAACTACATCATAGGTTCTCAATACATAGATAAACAATACTAATATTAGTCTTGGCTGAGAGGAACAATCGTAGCACATAATTTCTATTTTTGACTGAAACATTTCTGAACAACAAGTTACTACAGAGAGATTATACTAAGAAGTTCCTCTCCCATAAAGCAAATATTCTTTTTTTTTGTAAACATATAGCTCTATAACATAATGTATTTGCAGACATTGAAAGCTAATTGAGACATTTAAAGCTAAATAAGTGCTAAGCAGCACTGATTAAGGAGTCAGATTTGCTTTATGTTACTCAAAAAAAAGGAAATTACAGTTAAGAAAGCAAGGGTTCAGCATATTATCTAATGGCTTGAGCTGAAATTATAAATAGGAGTCCTTCTCAAGCAGATTTTTCTGTGTAATTCTTTCCAAAACCTGAAGGATTATCACACGCCAGGAAATGGTTTGCCAGTGCCTGGTTTAAGTTTTTTTGAATAATTTTCTAAAGTTCTATGAATATAGATAAAGTTAATAAAACGCTTTCCATAAAGTTAGCTTACTAAGTAATATGATGCCTAGCTAAAATCTATGATCCTGCAATGGACTCTCCGCCAAGTGTGCTTTGCATAAATGCAATAATGTTTGTGCTTTTTTTCTTGTAGAAGTCTGAGCTTGCAGCAGTGACCACTCCATTTAGACAACAGAATAAACAAATGCAAACAGCTCTTAACAGCCTCTCTCATCAATCAATCTCGCTTTCTTAAAACAAACCCACCTTAACTTACCAC
This sequence comes from Nicator chloris, assembly GCA_013400495.1. Classification (NCBI taxonomy): domain Eukaryota; kingdom Metazoa; phylum Chordata; class Aves; order Passeriformes; family Pycnonotidae; genus Nicator; species Nicator chloris. The sequence goes on along the minus strand of WAAE01014269.1, from coordinate 14,186 downwards.
TATCTGAATTTCAACAGTAAAGAAATATGTTTCCCCACAACTTTCACATCAGTAATAGACTGTCAATATTTGAAGTAAGTGATAAAGAATTGAAGTGAGAACAATTGCTAGGTTTAAAATAAAATTCCTTCATTTATCCAGTCTCTGAATTGCATGTAAGGAACAAAACAGGAAGGGTATACAGAAGAGGACAAACTTCGTTTTTCCCTGAACACACAACATGCATTAAAATCTAGCACACTGAAGTTTCAAGCATAGTATTCTTCTCTAGCACATGAAGTGTTACACCATCTAACGTGTTTTATCCACATAACCTGTAGGATACACAATCACAGGAAAATTACATAGCATAGCTACAGCCAGGGATGTCTGTAGGCAAGTAACACTAGCATTAACTTGTATCACTGTGTAGATCAGAATCCAACAGCTACTTCGACTTATTTCTGACCTGCTTTGTTGCCCTCTCAGGATAATGAGGGGAAAAAATGAAATTCTGACACAATGTCAAGACCAAACAAGTTAGATGGCTTTTCAGCAACAAATGAAGTTGCCAGGATTGGTCAGATTTTTATTTAAGCATTTCAAAGTCGTGAAATAAAAATCACAAAGTCCTCTTTTATGTAGCTTATGTTTGTATATTTACACTATAATATATTCAGACATTGGGGGTTTTTGTATGTGAAGTAATGACAAAACCAGACTAATGTGCCGTAGAAGGCTGTCATCACACAGAATACAGAAAAGTGAAATAAAAATATTGTCTACCTTTTCAACCTTTCCACCATTGATGTCACTGGGGAGAAATTTCTTGCCAATCGTTCTTAAATCTGTCTGAAATGATTACAGAAGACACGAAAATATTAACTTAAAATATGCACTTTAAAACAAAACAGAAAATATCAAACAGGAAAAAGAACAGCATTTTTTCCATTATGACAACTATTTATTACAGAAATCCACTCCTGTGTGTGATAAAAAATTCAACAACTCAAGAGTTTACAAAAGAAATTATTTCGCTTTTTAAATTATATTCTTATTTTAAGTACATTTTCAACGTTGATTTAAATGCTCTTAAATAGACAAAACCAAATGACTATGCAATGTTTAATGGTTAAACATAACTGTGAGGTTTAACAGAGATGAAACATCTTTGCTCCCCATCTGGCACTCAGAGAAAAGTATTTTTAGTTTGTGTCGTGCATTTTTACATGCACAAATCCTTACTTATTATGATCATAAATAACTCTTTCAAAAGAAAATGTAATGACTGCAAAAACCTGAACAATATTTTGCCATTAATATATATCAATAGCCTATTGTTCTGGCACCCTGATCTAGAACTGAGCAAGACTGTATTTTAGTATCTGAAGTTTTGTAAACAACTGATTTATTCTAGGTTTCAGTGAGAAACACTGGTATGTTACAAGTAAAAAAACTATCATAAGAATGCACTTTTAGTATATTTACTGAGTGTCTACAGAGGGAATAAATGCCCAATCCTCTCTCTGTTGCACAAGCTAGCCAGGTAATGATAAGGAAGCACATCCAGTTTTTCAATCTAAGCACATCTGAGGAAACTCTTGTGTGTCTCTGAACAGCACATAGGCTCCTATAAACTGTTCCTGTGTGCTCCCTATGTGTATCATAGAATCATCACAGAATGGTTTGAGTTGAAAGGGACCTTAAAGAACATCTAGTTCCAACTCCCCTTCTATCAGCAGGGCATACTTTCCACTAAGATCATATTGCTCAGAGCCCATCGAACACATCCTTAAACACTTCCAGGGATGGAGCACCCATGACTTCTCTGAGCAATCTGTCCCAGTGCCTCACCACCCACACAGTAAAGAATTTCCTCCTAATATCTAGCCTAAACCCACTCTCAGACTGAAGCCACTCCCCCTTGTCCTTTCACTATATGTCCTTGTAAAAAGTCTCTCTCTCCATCTTTCTCATAAGCTTCCTTCAGGCACTGNCTCAACTCAGGTGCAGCACCTTGCACTTGGCCTTGTTAAACCTCACAAAATTCCCATGCACCCACATCTTGAGCTTGTCCAAGTCCCTCTGGATGGCATCCTGTCCTTCAGGCGTGTCAACTTCACTGCTCAGTTTGGGGTCATCTGCAAATTTGCTAAGGGTGTACTTGGTCCCTTCATCTGTGTCATTAATGAAGATATTTAGTGACACTGGTCACAATACAGATCCCTGAGGGACACCACTTGTCACTGGTGCCCATTGGGACCCTGAGCCATTGACCACTACCCTCTGGATGAGACTGTCCAACTACTTTCTTATGCCTGTAACAGTCCATTCATTAATCCATCTTTCTCCAGTTAGAAGGATATTCTCAGGGACTGTGTCAAAGGCTTTACAGAAGACCAAATAAATGACATCTGTAGCCCTTCCCTTGTCAACTGATGCAGTCACTCCATCATAGAAAGTCACAGGGTTGCTCAGGCAGAACTTGCCGTTGCCTCCAGCTTTGCAATCAGAGCAGCAGGAAGGGGACACAACTTTTACAAATTCTTTTTAAGTTCTTAGACAAAATTTTTTCTTTTTATGAAGGACTGAAGATACATTTATGTCTACTTCATACTTGTTTAAGCAACTCACACACACACACTCAAAAAAGGTATAAAAGGTCAGCTGAGTTCTTGATTTCTTCTGCCTGAAACGTGCCTCTAGCAGTCAAGGAAGAATTTGTAAGAAGTGGAATATAAATTCACTGTTATCCTGCCATTAAAGACACACTGCTACTCTCTACTTACTCAACAGACAAGTTAATCTTCTGGGCACACAAACAACTGACTTAATGATAAAAAGTGATAGGCCATTAATTCTGGCTTTGGAGTACTTGTGCAACATTTCTGGCTTATTTTTATTATCTATCATACAAACCTGAAATAACAACACAGGCACAAATGACCATGTCAGTACTTGTTCCAGCACATGATTATATGCAGGCTAATACTCAACAACTCACAAGTATTTTATTTGAGTTTTGTTTAAAGCAGCAATGCATTCTCAAATATATGGGGATGCTGCTCTGGTCCAGAAATCAAATGCTTGCCTTCTGCATGTTTTGTATTACATTCTTTGCGTCTTTGTATTATAATTTTACTTTCATTCTTTTTATATTCCTTATGTGAACTGATGCCTGCATACATGAGTGACTGAACACATGCTTTAAAGAATAAGTGAAGGGAGCAGAGGGGACACTTTCAGAGTATCATCTAAAAACATCTAGTGTTTGAATATTGAGGATGGACAAAATAATCGCCACCAACTCTCACATAATTTCATTATTTTATTATTTCTAATTTCATCAAGGAAGAATACTTTTCTCTTAAGCATTCAACTAAATTGTTTTCCCCCTTCAAACTACATATAGTTATTACAAAGTTTATATTAAACCATATAAAATATCTGAGTATAAATTTGATAAAATATGTTAAAATAAAATTACAAATACATGAATTAAGAGAGGCAGCAGACTTATTAATGTTTACCAAAAACATACATATCAAAATTCTAAAAAACAGGGATTCACATGCACACTTTTCTCATATCCATAAAATATTATGGTTTATTGCTTCAAAGACATTGCTCTATCTTGCATAGTCCTTGTTTATTTTTTGCCAAAATTATGACTACTAATCCAGTAAGGAATTCTACAGTAAGGAAAAAAAAACAGGTTTTAGTTACATAAATACGTAGACAACACTGGATACGTAGTCTGAATGTGCTTTAAGGAGTATCATGTCCAGAAGTCAAAGTAAGGGTGTTTTATTCATCCCAACACACTTTTTTCATGCTTGTGTCATTACATAGCACTTCTGGTTGTATTACTGCTTGTAGTTTGACTTCAGTTTTACATTTCATAAACAAAAAAATATATTTTTCTACTACTAAATCCATTCATTTTTTCTCCTACAGGTTTTGCAGTCTGGTATAGATGTTCTTTCTAAATAAAATTCACAATTCATACAGGCAAGGAGAGAAGTAAGTACTCTGTCCTTTACATAAATCACACAGACAATAGTACACTTAATTAGACACACAAACCTCTTATTAGATCTATCATTTTTAGCATAATTTCTCAGAAAAAAACATTTTCACTACCATAACTTACATTAAGGGCAACTAGGATAATATCATTTGTATTAACTTTTTCAGACGAACTTAAGCAAGCTTCAATTCCTTCATCTGAAAGATACCTGTTAAAGAAAAAAAAAATTAGAATATCACATGATGTATCAATGAGACAAACATTTCTTCTATCTGTGAGACTGTCTTTAGTTCCTATCTTTTGTACTGGTGAAGCATAGATGCAAAAATACTTGAAAAATTACTTAATGTAATCAGTTTCCTTACACTGAGAAGAGGTTAAGAAAAAGATTTCTTCTTTCATAATTTCGAAACGGAAGAAATTTTTTAAAAATGCAAACAAGAAAAAAAGTTGCACTTACAAAGTTATCAGGGTATCAAAGCCATCTCAAACAGGGTACCACTGTGCTCCTCATGCCCAGCCCCCGAATTATAGAGACCTGGTTTCAAAACCAACCCTTTGACCTTTACTTGATGGAACAAGCATATTTTCACTTGTGCATTTGCAAGGAAAAAAACAAATCAAACCAAAATAACCACCCCCATCCTGCTCAAAGCACAACCACATCTATCTGTAAAGAGAAAGGCTGTACAGTTACTCCCTCAAGGGCTGGGGCACACCACACTGCCGTCCTATCAAATGTATTCTGGTTGCCTGTGCTACAAAGAAACAAATGGTAAAAATGAAAGTGTATTACAGTGTGGGAATAGTCAAATATGGTGAAAAGTGTTAAATAAGAATAAAAATTCTACTCCACGACCACATTTGGAAAACGTATTTGTGACACTGGTGGTGGTAGTGCAGGATCAGTATCTTTCTGCAAAAATTCTGTAAGTATACAATAAATTTTGTTTGAAGACTAAGTTTTGAATTGATTACTTGAATCCATTTTAAAGGGCTGATCTATTCTAACCTTCAAAAAAACACTTCACAAAAGGATAATTTTAACTTGAGTGTTCAGAAATTGTGATATTTGTTGTTCATTTTGCATACTCTAACCCATTTGCAGTTCCAGTTTTCAATTTTATGTAGCTGGCAACCTGCCGCCTTCTGCACAGCTCTTCATTTTATTCAAATACATCACAGCAACCATTAAATAATTGATAGACACCCAGTCTGAAACACAGTTCTTCCTCAAGATTTAAATAAGTACTCACCAAGAAATCATTTCCCAAATAATAACATAATGATTCAAGAAACAAAGAGTAATATACACTAAAAAATAATAAAAATTAAATATTCCTGGGTGCTTCAAGAAATACTTCTTTTTGAAGACAATATCATGCACAGTGCAATGTACAAGCAAGACAAAATACTTGAAGGGAAGTACACCTGACAGACATTTTTGATTCCAGCCGTGGTATCTTTAACATTGCCTTTTCCAGTCCTGCCAGTGCTCCCAGACTAATTACTGGTCCCAGCTGCGCTCTAACCCAGACACTTGATCGGATTTATCTGTTCACATCTAGCAAATCAAGAGTCTCTAGCCCACCATCACCAAAAAGAAGAAAAGCCAAGAATGAAATAATTCAGATGGCAAAAAAATGCATATATATGTAGAAACATAAGAAGAAATAATCCTATTTTTTAAATAAAACACAGATGCTTGAAAAGAATAAGGTAGCAAGATGTGTTGGCTTGCATGGGAATACAGGATTTCCCAGCTGAGTAACTCTAAGCTTCAGTACTATGATATGGGAAGATTTATGCAACTCCTGTGAATTAGCAGATCTCATAAGCTGGAGTCAGAAGGTAAAGCAGAACAGCATTCCCACTCTGTGCCAGGGGAAACAGATACATCCAACAGACTATCCTGCTCTCGAGGCTTCAACTGTGGCTTAATTACATCAACAGACTTCCTAGAAAGAGCAGTATCATAAACTCTACAAGTTTACCTTCTGCCGTCTTCTGCATAAAACTGAACATAAGTTGAACAGCAGGAGCTGGGGGAGTACAAAATCCATACACTGAGTTTCAGACTGTTGGCTAAGTCATGGAAGGATTCTTCTTTTCCTGCTCCAAATGCAAATGAAGCCGTTCTTCATTCTACTAAAGCTAGAGGGACTGCAGTTCTCTTACAGAGTTATTTAAGCTGAGTACTTCAACATAAGCGTTACCATTTTCCAGCAAGAAAAAATGGTTTTTAAAGAATGAGTAAACAAGAACTGACCTACAATTAAACTTTCTCTATATAGGACAAGATTAATTCTGCTATTACAAAATTCACTGCTGAATCATGTTTTACTTTCACACCTCAAAGTGAAAAATGAATCACAGCAGTCAAAACAGCACTCTGGTTTAGTCAAAATTTTTAGTTTATAACTTTATATCAATTTATATATGAATTTTCAGTTTAGTTTGTCTCATTACTTAGGAAAGTTTTTGAGACAGAAGGATAAAGAGAAACTCACTGGAAAAGACCACTAATTTTTGACTTGTGCTAATTTAAGCAACAGCACTTAGCAAAAACATTGCCTATGTGACCAAAATCTCTGCTAACCTCACAGAAACATCAATCATGAAATACCACTGGGGACATCTGTTAGGTAGATTTAAGCAAACATCAAAGCTTTTTAGCAAAAACCTGATTGACTTGGTTATTATTAGAGTTCTCAAAAAAAAAAATCTGTGAATATCAATGTAGGAGGGATATTTTATAGTTTGGGGTTGGTTGGTTTGGTTTTTATAGACACTTATGACATGAAAGTATAAATTAGGTAAATGCAAAAGATCAGGATCAAAATTACTTTCAAGAAAAGAAGACCAAGTCAACAACTCTAGCAGAATTTTGCTAAAGAACTTCAATGAAGAAAAAAAAGAGCTTTCTAGTAATGTGTAAGCTGTTGCTTCTATGGAACACGATACAAAACCATAGATTTAGTAAAAAATGGTCAGAAATTGGCCAGGAAGCAAATTGTAACCAGGAGACACTGTACACCAGACTTAGCCAAAGCACAGATTTCTCCTGCTTCAACAGAAGCTTGAAACCAGCGTGAAATCAAGTCAGTCTTTTCCACTTTGCCATAATAACATTCTTATACAGACTACTTCATGTAGCAATGAGTATTCCAAACATTTATATTTTCTTAACAAACTCACAGAAACTTACTTTAAATAATTTTCTCCTGTTTGTACTGTCTCCTACAAGAACTAAGTTTTAGCTTTGAGTATTTCCTGCTACAGACCCACAAATTAAGAAAATAAAAATAAGTACTTTTATTAAATTTATTTTTAAATAAATGTATTTATACAGAAAAAAAATACATCTACTTTGCTGAAGTATAAAAGGGAGTTACAACAGACAAAGCTACCTCTTCAGATGGCATAATCCTTCCCCCTACAACATAAGGATTATTAAATCTGAGCTTTTTCCAGACTCTGAAGGAATCAGAGTCCCTTTCTCTATCTGTTCTTAATGAGGACATGCAATATGCTGAAGGCAGGACCTTTACAGCATAAGGGCACTTAATTCTTTGTTCTCTGTATTAGATCAAGGAAGAAAAAAAAAATCTGACCCTGAACAAAACCAAAGACAGTGAAAACCTGCTCTGGAGTCAAAGAGAACAGCCCTGTAGCTCTGTGTCTCAATTATATTCCCTCAAGTGCCTCACATCATCTGCATTGCCTGTTCTGCCCATTTTGCAAAACACCATGACCTTAGATAACAAAAGGTGACCTGCAGTGTGATCCTATTACATTAATCCAACACATTTCCTATTGCCAAGTGCTAGGAAGCAATCCCAAACCACCCATGAACCAGATCACACTGCTCTAAGTGCACATAAGTCCCCAAGCTCCCAAGATCTACCTGGCTATACTGTACAAGCAGGGTCTCTCAATTCTTTTTCTCCACACCTCCATTCCAAGCTGTTTCCCCCAGCTTTCCTTTATAAATCAAGGAGACACTGGGAATAACTTGGCACAGAAATGCTGTTGCCACAATGAACAAACTTCCCTTTTTTCCTTCTGTAAACAAACATTTCAGAATTAAACACTTCTGCTTAACGTGGAACAGCAAATAAATAAAAGGTAAAATAAATGGGTGAGAAGCACAGAGTGAGCAGCAGCCAAGCTCCACAAAACTCTCTAAGCTCAAAGCAAGCCAGTGGCTGACCACTGACATCTAACAATGACACCAAAAAACCCCAACAACACACACCCCACAACATAACCTCCCCACTATGACGACTGGAAACCAGACTAAGATACCTTTAGTTTCCAAGAAATAAAGTACTCACCACACTTTTTTCTTACATGTTTTAAAACAATCTTAGAAGTTACATATTGAAGTTATGAAAACAACTACATTGATTTCAAGGGAATTTTAGTAGGTAGTGTTGCAGGAGTCACACAGGGACTCTGTGGCCTTGGAACATTAATGCAAATTAGGGAAAAAAAAAAAAAAATCACAGTTTACAATCAAATGGGTATAAAGCTTCCATAAATGGTTGAGATGGTTATTTGTGAAGCATACTTGAGAAAAAGATCAGAAGAGAAATGAAAATAAATGTTTCTACTGCAATTCTTTTGCATTACGCTTGCTGAAACCTGAGGGATATCTCACCTATTCCTCCCCCCACTCCAGCTCAATTCATCTGAGGCATGAAGCAGAACAACCCTCTTAGCAACAGCTTTTGTCAGAAAAAACATCTCCTAGAAAGTATCTGCATTCCCACCTTCAAATGAGACATTAAAACAAAACAATTAGTAATGAATCAGCATTTTCTACATGAATCATTCACATATAAATCCAAATCTGCAACTTTTCTGTCAAAATGTTCTCAACAAGCTTCTATGAAAAACAGATTTCAGTAACTCTTCCTTTGTAATACATAAAAAAAATATTACATCAGTGACAGGCAGAGCTGTTTTCCCACTGCTCCTCATATCAAGTATAACATCAATTTAATAACCCACTTTTGTACATTATAGGTGTGCATTCTCCTTTTCAGCATTTCCCATTGCTACGAGATATAACCATAGTACAGATCTTGCCTATGCCTCTGCTTATCTCGCTTTATGTTCTGCCTTACTTCATAAAGAACAAATTACACCTGATGTGGCCTGAATAGACAGATTTCTGTACTGCTACTCTATTGTCTGTGTCTGAAACACTAAAGAAATTGGCGGTATCAAAGCAAGATGTATTTTTTGTCTGCTCTGTACTGCTGGATTAAACACTTCATCTGCAGACAAACATGCATGTGTATGCACACAAAAAGGTTTTAAATTAGAGCCTTATTCTATAATTAAATCCACCAGGTAAACAACTCTCCTAATAATATTTATTTTTCATGAGCAGCTTTCTTGAAAAGCATGTTTTTCTCTCTTTGTAATTAACACTTCATGTACAAACACAAATCTTTAGTCTTCCATCCTATCACATAATTTTTCTATAAATCCTCTGTAATTTTCTTCTACCATCTCTAGACTTAACATGTTATTAAGTAGAAGCTTTCTTTAAGGAAAGATGTAAATAAGGAAAATTAATATTAATAAATATGTTCTATAGAATTTATCCATTTCAGATTCCCAACTCTTCCAGAATCACTGTGATATTAGCATCAAACACAAACTGCACTATCACTTCTAATTCAGTGCCAGCCACACAAATCAACATTTGAGTTTTATACCAATTTTTATACAGCTATTTTCACTGTGTTTATGCAGAAATCAGAATGCTCCTTACATATCTTTGCTAAGAAGCAGATTTATACAATTGTGCCATAAAACGGTATGGCTTTCAAAGGAAAAAAAAATCGCAGAAAGCTTTCAAATTTTTCTTACTTGATAACACCTCAATAGAAAAGAGAATACTTGAGGCAATTAAGCAAAGAGCTTCTTAAAAGACCGCAGTAGTACGTGACCACCACTGGGTGTCAGTGTTGTTCCGTAACAGAAAAACCCTATCTCTACCAGCTATTTTAAAAACTTGGGAGTTCTTTAACAGGGTTTCAAAATGTTTTGCTGAATTTCAGTTGTGTAAAGGAATTACATAAAATGTTAGAAATCTCACTGAACAGCTATCCACTACAGCTGTTTAAAAAAGAAAAACAAACCAAATTTTAAGACATTATCCAAATACGAAAATCAGATTTTCAAGAAAGCTTTTCCATATCCTTTAACCTGCGTAACTATTACTGGGAAGCAACTGACAGTGTTCTTTCCTTCAGGTTCTGAGTTTAAAGAACTAAATGGGCAAAATGAGGTTCAATTGTTCCTTTATCCACAAGGCAAACATCTGCAAGGAATGACAAACCTAGATTCAAGTGGCGTTCTTGGCAATTTTACCATTAATATTCTCACTCCAAAAAATGTCTTTTCGTTTCGCAATTGCATTTAAAGATTTACTTCCTACATCTTGTTCTTGTCTTGTATATTTGGTATTTCTTCCTCTGTATTTTGCACATACACCGATGATTATTGCTATAAACCGTATTTTTGTTTTCCTATCACTTTTTCAATTTGTTAACAACACTCTGAACTCTGACCTCACCACTCACAGCTTTGCAGTTTTAAGGAGCTTTATCTCATGTTTGAGCTTAGTACTTCACCCACGTTTGTAATGATAGTATCAAATCTAAAGCATGAGCTAGATGATGTTTTCACGTAGCCTCAGTTTTTGACAGTGAACAACCCGTAGCCATTCTTCCCAGTACAGTCAAACTACTTTTATAATTGCCTTACAGGAACTTAATCTAAACTGTTTTCTTATTTCACTCCTTAAGAATGCAAACCCAAAATGTTAAAATAACAGAATGGACTGTATTGTATCACTAATAAAAATCCACTAAGTTTTAAGTGCACTTACAGTAGGAAAAGACAATTTGAATAATCCAGAAAGCACACTGAGAAATACAGAATTTTGGCTACAACTCGGTAAGCATTTAGATGAAGAGACACCAAGGTATTTAAGTCTATCTTTAAAATATTACTGACATTTCTAAAACTGGTGCACAGCCACTACATCATCTCAGTTCCCCAGGCAGTTAAACTTGCATCTCAGCTACCTAATTTTTCACTCCTGGGAATATACCACTTCCTTAAGTGCAGTCTCCAACCCAGGCCAAGCAGAAACCCCAGAAAGGAACTCATAAAATATACATTCACAAGCTCATGTTCTCAGATGTTTAGCTGACAAAACTTAAGGTCTAAACCTTTCTCAGATGTCTATGACACTTGACTTTCAATAAAAAACATGAACTAAAAAAGTCAACTTATTTTTAGAACAAACAAAAAAGGTTGGGGGTTTTTTAACATTACATAATAAAAGCAGAATGACTGTCATTACTATCCTCACCTTCTTCTTTTAATGTGAGAAAGTAAATCCAAGTTAATTAGCACTAAAATCTATTTTGATAGTAAAATTGAAGTAATCCTGGCTTACTTCTACCTGAAACTTCCAGCAGGCATGGGATAAAAAACAATAATTTAGGAGCACTACAGTTCTAAACATATGTAATATCAAGCACTACAAATACTTCACTGCATAAGCAACAGTAGCCCAGCAGCTGACAGTGAGGCCCAACAAAAGCACCCACTGTGCTTGTCCTTCAGGAACCTCCTGCTCCCCAGTCAGCTGACCCCATCTTGATGTGGAGCCACTTCCTTTCCTCCTCCTACCAACACTAGAGAGGCAAAGAGCCCCGACTGAGTTGCTCTCCCTAACAAGGAGCTTTTTCTGTCTCTTCTACAGTAACACTGGAGAGGAGAGCTGCCTATCCCTGGGTAAGTCCTGAGACAGGATTTGGTGGTAAGGAGGTTTCTGCTTGGTGTCAGAGGCAGAGGGCATCCCAGCAATCCCTCAAGGGCTTCCAAGTCGTATTTCTATTATGATTTCTTAGTCACCTTTATCAAACCAGCCTCTTAGCCAGTTCCAAAGGATGAGGACTATTGTCATACAAAAGCTGGAATAAACAGTGATAATTTTAGAATTAATATTTAATATGTTTGACATACAAGGAGAACCGTAAGTCTGTTATTGGGTTAACCTGACAGTCAGTCATTCTGACACCTCTCTAGACCCACACACCACTCTTCTCTTTTCAATTACTAGAACTTGTATTATTTTGGGGTTCTCCCCCAGCCTCTCTGAAATTACTCTGTTCCAAACATGCAGTATCAGAAGCAAGTTTTCAGCATACTCTTCTCCAAGTTCTTGCACACAGAACACAAATTTTAAGACATTTTAACAGCTGCATTAGTGAAGTCTTTACAGTCGCACCTCCCATAGTGTGATACACAGTGTGATGTGTGCTCTTTTTAAGTCTACTTTCTTCTATAAAATTCCTGCTGCTGGGAATATTTAGTGTATGAGACTGGTAGCACATCTTTAACAAGTATTTCACAATATAAAAAAGGAAAGGCTTGGTTCTTGAACAAAACATAAAGCTTGTTTACCTTTACAACCACATTACACGTCTAATAATATTACCATCAAAAACCTCACACTCTCCACCTGCTCTTTCCCAAACGCAATATACTTCATTCACCAAGTGCTTTACCTGAGCTATGTACACAAAACTAAAAACCAGAAACAACCTTCCTTTTTAATTTCAGTTCCCAACAGAAGAATTCAAAATAATCACTTGCAAAGCCCTGACCCAGAGTCAGAAATCCTAGAAACTGGAGAATGTCTCATCACACAAGTCTACAAGAAGCTGGTTTCAGGACACATACAGTTCTTCTACAAGCAGACAACTGGGCAAGGGAGAAATGCATGTGGAAAAGCCTGTCTTGAACTGACAAGAAACTTGTAAGCAAGGGCAATCTCTGAAAGGGCTGCACAGACAATGAATTTACTTCTTTATCCTTTCAAAAAGCTCAAATTAGATGGACTTGACAGTGATGTAATGTTCACCTCTTCACTGGCATCTCTAAACAGAGTGAGAAATCACTGAAGGTCAGGAAAAAAGCTACAAATTAAGATCTCAAATCTACATGTGATAGGTTTTTAAAAATTGTACTGCTGCAATTTTAGGTCTTATTTGTGATATAGTTTTAAATTGCACTAGCAGCACTGTGAGTATATGCAATGGTAACTACTACATAATTAAAGAGCCATTAAATTTTCTATCTTAAAACAACTGCAAAAGCTACTGGTAAATACTTTGACAGGTAATTTACATTCAAAATGTATCTGACAAAAGTTTAAATTTTTCTTATTAAACATGGCAAAATCCAAAGCATTGGTTAGGAAGTGGGGAATGAAGGAGATTGAAAGGAAGAAAGCAAAAAGAACTTCCCCCAAATAAAAGATGAAATCACCAGCTGCTTAGCATCAGTCTAGAAGGAACTTTTGCCCATCTCACTCATTACTTTATTTCCACTTGAGCTCTGCATTAACACAGCAGACACAGAGCATAACTTTCTCTGCTGGAAGTAACCAAGTTCCATAATGCAGCCATAAATCATCAATCACATCGGAATGCAGGCACAGGAGTTACTTATTCACCACCATGTATGTAAGACAGGGAGCACCTGAGTCAGAGATCACTATTCTGCTTCAGTGGCTACACTCTTTTTACCGTGGAGCTTAAAAAGGTATATAGCTCTCACTTCACCATGTAGTTATATACAGTATCTTTGAGCAAGACAGTTGGTTAAACAAGTTCAAAAAACACATCAAAAGCCCAGGACAAATCAGAAACTTTGATAATATTAAAAAAATATATTTAAACAGTAAGGAATTATTATTTCATGATGAAATAAACATGGTTTCAGGTTCTTTTGACTTCCCAGGAACTTTATTCAAAGGCCATTATTACTGATGGCTTAGACAGAACAGTGAAGAGGTAGTGAATTTTATATTTAAAACCAAAATACTAAAGGACATTCTTCAAAGGAAAAAGGGAGGTTAATTATATCAACCAAACAAAAAAGAAGTCAAAAGAAAGACTGAAGAAGATACTCTGGAGGATTAATTTGATAAAAGCTAATAACAAAGACATTTCAAAGCAGATAGAAGAATCCTGACAGGTGACAAGGATGACAAATGAATGAGTGCCAATAGGATTGATAAAAAGAAGTTATACTATGTAAGTTGGTTTTCTTAGGGTTTTTGGTTGGTTTTGTTTTT
>WAAE01014263.1:0-24126 GCA_013400495.1 Nicator chloris | reverse complement strand
TTTTGTTTTTGTTTTGTTTTTTGCCTCCAGAAAGACTGCCTTTAAAGCTCTTTTTGAAGGACTGCTTTTTTGTTTTGTTTTTTTCCTGCTTGGAAACTGACTTCCTTTTTCTAGAATTTGGCGAGATGACAGTACCTAAGATTTCCCTTTATGTTCCCAGTACTTACCATTACACTGCTGCCAGCAGTATTTGGTACCTGCTTGAGAGTCAGTTCAACTGTTTTTCCGATGCTCCATGTTGAATTCTTGTATTTCACAATTCAGCTGAAATTCTAGGCACCTGATGCCAGCTTATCTATCCATAAAGATCATGCTAATGTCAGCATTGTAAATATGACCTTTCTTGAGTTTTTGAGGTCCTTTACTTGTAAGCCTCTTGCTAGCATTTGAGGCTAAATTACCGTGCATTCAGAGGTAGGTGCTTTCACAGTATGATTTGGGGTCAAATTTAATATTTAGTGTGATGATAATGAAAAACTGAGCACACTGTTCTGCAGACTGGCTTTTGAGTACCTAGAGCTGTTCTGCTTCCCACCTGAAAACACATCAGAATTAAAGTTGGCAGGTGTCTTCAGATGGGAATAAAACCTTTTACAGGCATGCACATGCAGAAAGTCACCAGGCGTGTGGGCTGCTTGTGATATTGTCTCTGCACCTGAGGTTCTGTTCATGTTCTGCACTTGCTGATCTGCCATTTCTGTGGAAGAAATTGCTGTAGTTCTATGTCCCTCTTCAATCTACATCTATTCAAAACCATAACTAGAGCCATGAATACGTCTGCTGCTTTGGGCCTGGTGTTCCATTTCAGTGGTTTTTTTAACCTGCTTCAGCCTGATGAATTAGGACTCTTCAGAACTTTTTCTCCTAATATATGTATGTTAGGAATTGGGTCATGTCTTGTATTTTCTCAAATGCATTTCATTTAGCAGGGATCATAACCATTTGAAGACCAGATAGATTTACATTTGTTCCAGACACTTTCGGAGCACAAGTTTGTAGTTCTTTACAAACAGGAAGCCCTTCTATCAAGTTGCTTACATGTACTCTGTCTCTCAATCCCAGAGGGAGCATTGTTGGGTTAGTTTTTGGGAAAGGGAGGGGATTGAATTCTATCTGGGAGTTGTGGTTTAGTGAGATGATTTTGGTTTACTTTTTCTTACCATGGTGCTCATCAAAAGAGCAATTTAGGAAGATCATGTTACTGAATCACATATATTAGGCCAGTAATAAATTTTTAACGTTACACGGGAATTTAAAGACTGACAAAAGAATTAAAAAATTCCTTACATAGAAGGCCTGTTATGGTTGTCTGCTGAAAGAATGATTATATCCTTTTTTAAACTTCGTGCAGTAAGGTGATACTCTTTGTCACAAAAGTGAAGGCAAAGGAAATGTAACTGGAAATTCCATAATAAGCCTCAGTTGAATAGCTTCTTTCAAGTGACTTAGCTGAACATTTGCATATTGGATATTTTTGAAACGAGCGTTGTCATGTAGGTAGTTAGCCAGATACTGCCTATTCTTTCCTTCTTCCACATTCTTTGCAAGAATTTCATGCAGAATAAATGTTTGGTAAACGGAAAACTCAGATCATTATAATACCCTGATTTCTCTTCCTGGCTCTGTTGCCTGAAACTGCTGTGTTAGCACAAACTTGGTTTTACAAGAGAGAAACACTAGCTTGGAAGGCTTTAAAGAATTTGTGAAAAACAGCCTTTTACAGTATTGTATTTGTATTTGTGTTCATGTCATTTAGCCACCTGACTTAAAATAGTTAGTATGTACATGATACAGTGATGTAAGTGCAACGTTCACTTAAATTTTCAAGTAATTCACTGTAGGCTGCTCCTGCCTTTGGATTGCTTAACTTCTGAATGTGAATGTCATAAGAAAGGGGCTTTTTAGTAACTGGATTTTTAAAAAATTTGCAAAGCCATAGTTCTAACAAAGATGATCTTACAAAGCAGCTGTGTATGTTGACTTCCACCTTTAAAGAGAAGAGCATTTGCAAATTTGATTTTGGCCTTTAATACATACTTTTTAGGAAAAATTGTAGTTGCCACTGTTTTTTGAAATGGTTTCAGGGCACTAGATCCTTCAGTCTGCTCTTTTGTGTTATTTTGTTGTTTGGCTGATGTCCTTGCATGGCTGCTGAAAAGCTGCTGGTCAGAACTGCAGTGAAACGGGTCCTGCTTGTGAGCAAAGGGAAGCTGACCCCAGGCCCCCTTGGTCAGAGATGAATGTCATTAGATCTTTGGGTCCGCTCCGTACTTTGGGCTGCTGCTGCACTACTTGCTGATTACTGATACCCTGTTTACTTCAAAGGTGAAGCTCATCCCTGCAAGAGGATGGGGACTTTATTGGGGCAAACCTGTGGGACTAGGAACCACTACAAATCTAACTGCATTTTTGGTTGAAGATTGCCTTCTTTGACCTTGCCCTTTTCTCAGAACACCCCACATTGCTGCACATGTATTTTTCCACAAGGGAGGAAGGGGAATGGAGAGGAGCGGCATCTGGTAGATATTATTCTCCTTGTTCAATTTCCTAATTCTGAAAGGTGATGTCCTGCTGATGAGTGCAGTATTAAAACTGAACAAAATATTGCAAATGTATTTGTATGTATGTGTGTATAGAAAGAGTAACCTTTCTGGGAAATAACGGTGCTTAGTTCAAAGCCAAGTATGTTCCATATCAAAATTTCATTTCAAATGACACAGTAACCATTTTCCTGCCGTCCACAGTCAACCATATGTCTCCCATAGTAGCTACTTCTGTGATTAGAATTATTCAAAAGTTAGTCACTTAGCATTTCATCCTTTCAGTTTCTTGTTTGCTTTTGATTTTCTGGCAGTCAGCAAATAGAATTTCTAACCCTGTAGCAAATCCCTTCCCCATACTTCTCTGTTTCCATTTCATTAAATTAATTTTCTTACATCTGGTAGTGGTAATTTTCTTACATCTGGGGCAGACAAATTATGTTGCCAACCCTAGCACTGACCTTTATGCCATGTTTTCCTTAACTACTCTGCCCCCGTTACAGATCTGTAAAAAGGGCACACTTGATTTCTTCAAAATACAGTGTGATACATACCAAGTGTGAAGTATATTGAGGTCTTTGTTATGTGCAGCATAATTCTCTTTGAGTTTACTGCCATCTTTCTCATTTACAGAAGTTTGTAGGGGAGAGTCTTTCAATTAAGGGGACATTGGCTGAATTGTTCTGGAGGATAAAAAAGAAATGGCAGCTATGAACTGTGTTATTTAAAACTACTACTAGTTGGGGGTGTGTTTATCTTGTATGATTTCTGTGTATAAAAATCAGCCCTGAGTATTTTTCTGCTTGATTTAAACTTAATACTCATACTTGAATGCTTCATCCTTGCAGAACAATACGACGCATTTGTGAAGTTCACGCATGATCAGATCATGCGACGATATGGAGAACAGCCTGCCAGTTGTGAGTATCTCTTCCTTCTGGTCCCTGTAGCAGCATTGAATTACCAAATGTTCAATAATTTAAACGGCCTTTGTTTGCTGTTAAGCCAGTAGGCCCCAAGGTAAAATATTTGAAATTGAGAATATGGAATATTGAGGTTTAAAGGGAGGTGTGAGAGAACATGCAGCTTGTGTTTAAAACATCTAGAACTGGTTTCCCGTAGCATACTGGGGTTTTAGTTTTGAAACCAGTTTTGATACTACCATAGAAGGTTTGCACAGAGCTGATGCTTGTTACTGCTGTCATTAATTCTTTTTTTTTTTTCCCCCCAGATGTTTCATGAATCACACTTTCTGCATATGTGGGCTGCCCTATACACCCTGTTTTATTGTTGCAAGCTATCCCAGTAAAGACTTGCAGCAATGCCATATTTTTTCCCCCCTGTGAACACAGGTTATTTCAAGCTTTTGTCAGTGGCAACCACTCTTATGCAGCAACTGGTTTTGGAGTGCTCCCTGATGTCAGTACCACCTGGATGTGGACCTTTGCTACCTGTAATAATACCAGTGGCCTCATTTGCTGTATCATTACGATTTGGCTTCTTATGTTAATAAGTTTGAAAAAGTAAAGGATTAAAGCTGGTGTTCTAGAAGTTGCCCTTCACTGGTTGTGTAAATAAAAATGTAGAATGACACTTCTGACTGAAGTTAGTGTGGTTTTCATAACTGTGCACTACAACAGAGCTGTAATCACAGTTAAGTTAGAATGTAATCCCAGGACAATTTTAAGCAAATAGCCCACAGTACTGCCTGTGAAATAGTGAAGGAGGGCATTTCTGTATTCCATGACTTTTTTGGGGGTTAAGAATGGGTTTATATGATTTCTCATTTTTGTAGTTTTTATTTATTCTATCAGTCTTTAACAAATGTTTATTGCTGCAATTTTTCAGTGTATCATTGTTTTACTGCCCTTGTAGTACTGGAATTTAGTTGGAAGAATAAAACATTTACTTCTAATCTGTTTGTTTTTAATATGCAGGTGGAACTTTTGCTGTGTATGAATAAACTTAAATCTGAGTGTTTAAATGAAAACTTTATTTACTAGCAATAGTGGGTGGGTCAGTTTTAGATCAGGAGAAGGAGGTGGATTAAAATCTCAGGTCATTCTTCAGAGGCAGAGAAATCTTCCTTAGATCAGCTCTATTGTTTTGTGTTGAGGAAGCATGTTTGGTACAGAATTAACACAAAACTGGTGATGTAACTTGCTGCAGCTGACTCAAACAGCAGCTGCACTTGCCTTCCTTCAGATTTCAGTGACACACTAAAGGAAATCTGTTAATGAGATACAGCAGGTTCATGTACTGCAAGCTGGAACAGTGTAGGTATTGCAAGAGCTGAAGGTGTGTAATGCCTGTTAAAGGTTGAGAGCCTTGGTGGATGCATTCAGCTGTTGACAGACTGCTGTGTTGGTGCTGGCTGCTGCTGTTTGGGCAGTGTTGGGTCTCTGAATCACTGCAAAGTTCCTACATGGCAAGTCCAGATCTGTGTGCTGTGGGGTGGAAATATTGCTACCAAAGGCCTTCAGTTACCTGCTCTGTGGACAAGAAAGCAGTTTCAAAGTAATCATTTGGTTATAAACTGCTGTCTTCTCTAACGTATTGTCAGCTTCTGGTTAAATGAAAGTCTGCTCTGTGGTAGATCTCTGTCCCATCTCAGATTAACAGAGGAGTTTGAGATGAAGCTGGTAGGTGAACTTGGTAATTGGCTCATCCTTACCTCTGGTATCAGAGAAGCCTTGTGATGAGCTCTGCTTCTTGGTGAACTTTCACTTACCAATGAGATTGTTCAGAATTGGATACATTGCCACAGTATCAGACTATTATCTGCTCACTTTCCTGAAATCTACCTTGGCTAAATATTTGGATGATTTCTACTTTATTTTCAGAATCCCAGAAATGAGAAATCTCTGCTAGACTCCCCTCTCAGGTCTTCTGTCACTGAAGATAAAACTATCAAGGGCTGTAATTTCCGTTGTCTGCCTTGAAGCCCTCAGTCCCTCTCCTTCCTGCTCCTCACTTTCTGACCTCCTCTTAGTAAGCTGCCCACACTAGGAAAATCACTGCTTCTAGGTGGACCACCATGCAAATTCTGGCATGCTCATACATCTCATGTACTTCCTGTGTTCTTTCTTACCTTTTCTTCGGGATACGAAGATTTATAAATAAGAAGTGATGTCATGCTAGCACCCAGCCACTCCTGTACTGCTCCAAATTGATAATAAGCAGTCTTGTGGCAGATGAAAAGCATGGCACTGTGGGTGCTGATGTATCACAGCTGTGGTATGCTTAATTCGTGCCTGTTTTGGAAACGAGGTTGCATTCTTTGAAATTTTTCATTTTTTAACCTGCTGCTTGTTCTGTCTTGGACTTCAAACTGGCTCCTTTTCCTAATCTCAGTGCCAGTATCTGGTGTGATGAATCACACATGAAAGGCTTGTTCTAACAAGACATACTTTTCAGTAGGAAAATGGCTGGCAGCTTGATGGCTGGTGAAAATATTAAGGAGGTTGGGGTACTGTGAGGAGCCGGCTGGTGCTTGAAAACAAACTTGCTTTGCAGAGCCTTTTCAAAGGTTTTTGAGTCAAGGAGAAATGGGTACAGTTGAGTAACTACGCAGTTCTTGGCACTACACTTTGTGGTGGCCACATGTAGAATATTTTTGCTATTTGTAACGCAACTGCTGTCTTACCCAAAAGCCAAGCAAGCTGAGAACAGTTACTTGGAACTTAACAGAGTGAAACCAAAGATCTTGGTTAACCTGGTTTTAAGGTAGTGATGTGTTTATTTCTTTCCTAGCAGATCTCAGTTACTGTGTACTTGAAAAGCAGCATGTACATCCTGTGTGTTGATTTTTGTGTCTAGATGTGAGAGCATATAACCATAAGATGATTCAGCATTTTTCAGGGTTGCAAAGGAAGGAGATTCAAGCAATCTTGTGTGCTGATGTTTGAGATTTGCCTGTGTACTCTTCAACAGCATGACCAGTCATGAATTCTGCTTAAAAACTCTGTTGTGTGAAAGTTCTCATTGTTCTGGAGTTAGGAATTGGGAAGGATTTAAGCTCTGATTCCACAGTGGGGAGAAAAAATGGAGGCTGGTAAAGTATTAAGAATTTATGCTCTTATTAACCAGTGCTTGTGACTTTTGTATTGGAAGTCATTCTCAGTGATGAAATGGCTTTTACGGGCACCTGGGCTGTTCTAATAGTTTATTGCTGTTGTAGGCTTCAAGATAAAAGAAAATTACAAAGTTTGTGTTTGAAACCAGTAGTGCAGTAGTGTAAAGAGGTGTCAAAGAACAGCATCTGTAACAGTAGCAAAAAAGGGTTGGAAAATTATTTTAATGAGCGTTAACCTGCATTCAGGTCTGATTTTTGGCCGTACTTTTAAAAGATGTGGCTACCTAAGAGTGTGATAGTTCAGAGGTAAGGCTTTACACTAGAGCTTCATAACTACTACAGACATTAGCACTTCAGGGGTTTAGTTCCCTGTTTTTTTTAAGTGAACATTGCAGACAGTGAAGATTTTCTGGAATATCTGCAAAAAATGTTATTACTATGCAGATAGTTGTAGAAACTAATTTTTAATTTTCCAGTTGAAATCTATTTCAGCTACAGTCTGTGAGGGTGTCTCAGCTGTTACTGATGTTGGTTCCAGATTCAGTGATGTTAAGCTCTTTCCAGGAAGGTAGGACTGATTGCAAAGTCCAGCTTCTGAAGAAAGAAAGGTGAACTAAATTAAATTTATGACCAGTTTAGTTTGTGTTTTTAACTGTTCAACCTTCTTACCCTCCTTGCTGAAGAAAATGAAGCACCAAGTACAGAATTAAAATTTGATCTGAGAAACCATATGTAGCGCAGCAAATGTGACTTTAACCGTACAAATTTGTTACTAGTTAAAGGGAAGAAACAGCCATTAACTATTAATTTTACTGTTTTAATGTCATGTTGCCTGCACATTTGGGGATTAAAGGCCACACACTGTTGAGGCTGGTTTCTCTTTATTTCTGAATGTTTTACCTCGGGGGGTGTGAAAGTTACCTGGGGTGAGGTTAGCGGAGGGGGGTGGCAGGGAACAGCTACACAGCAAAGCACTTGCCTCCCTGTCCTTGCACATCACAGATACATTTGGTGCTGCTCCCTTTCATTTGTCAAGTGTGTTTGCGAGATAAATGGGGTGAGGTTCAGGATGGGGGGGGTGTTCAGCCTTCCCCTCTGCTGAAATGTCTTGCTTTCCTCTCTACTGCTGGAAAGCTGTCTGTATATGCTACTGAACAGGTCCCTGAGCCTGCTCACCAGGGAAGAACGAGAATTTTTTACCTGTGTCTTGGAACTTTTACAAGTGCTCCACTGCAATCCTAAAAATTCATACTCTTGAGGGTTTTGTCACTGTTTCCCAAGTGGTATGTTCTGGCAGTAGAGTCTGATAAGCTCTTCCTCCTCCCTGTCCTGAACTGGCTGGCAGCATTTAGAACCAAAGCCCCACTTACAGCAGGACATGTTCCTGTGACTCTGGAGTACTTAAAACTGGAAAGTACACAACTCCTACCCTCTTGGAGCATATTTAAAACAAGCCTGACATCTCTTACTTACATTCCTGGGGAAACAGCTGGGTAAGTTACTGGTTCTTGTAACAGTACTTCCCAGTACAGATCTGGTTTATGGAAGGGATTCTGTCCTCAGAGCTCCAGGCTGAAGTGCCAGTGCAGTCAAGTAGGAACAGCTGGAGTCTGCTGATGGCTGAACACTAAAGGGAGCACTTCAATGCTTCAGAAGGAAAATGAAGCCTTTAATCCTGTCTCAGTCAACTGAAGATGTCTGGAAGCTCTTGGGACGTAGTCTTTTACAATAAAGTGATTGCCACTCAACTTAGCAGTTGTCTGGGAGCGACAAAGTCTGAACACCTTTCTTTAACAGCATGGCAGCCCTTTCTAGGTGGTCAGGCTGCCCTGAAGTTCCTCCCCTTACAAAGCTGCAGTGCACCTGTCAGAGCCTTTGGGAGGGTTTATCAAAGCATGGCAGACATGCTGCTCTGGAGGGAAATGCAGCTGTTCCCCTTGGGTTCCTAAGGCTTTTCCCATGATGGAAGAACAAGGCACAGACACTGGCATAAACACATTTGCTCCTTAAACAGAGACAAGGGAAAAGGTTGGGCTGAGAAGGCTTTTTGAAGATTGATGATCAGATAAGCACTGCTGGTACACGCTCAGCCTACATTGCCTTTCACGCAGCTGTTTCCTTTGCCTGCATGCAGCACAAACCCTCGGCAAAGAGGGAGGTTACAGTGTGTGCTTTAGGTGGGGATTCTCCTACCTTCACCTGAGTGCACAAGTGCCATATTCTCAGTCTGTGCTGACAAAAGCTGCCCCAACAGCAGAAGTCAGCTAGTACCCATCACCTTCACTAGAAAAAGGAAATTATTTAAGCAGTTCATTTTTGCTCTTACCAAAGAGCAAAACTTTGTGTTTATCACAATTATTCTCTTCCCTTCTCTTTCTCAATGAGTTTTTAGGGCATTAGGACCAGTTTGGAAGAACAGACAGCAAAGGCTGAACATGGAAGTTGTCTTCTTTAGCATACTTGCTTTATTTATTTTGAAATGTAGCTCAAGGATCTAGGAGGCATTTTATAATAATGACACAAATCCTATCAGCTTATAAGGACGTTAATAATACTGCTTCATCACTTCTGTGGCTTACACAGCCAGTGTTGTCCTTTTGGCTTGCTAGCCTCAGTTGTATCAGTGGACTGTTAAATACCACACATCAAAGAAGACTGAAACTAACACAATACAGTATCTGGAACATGAGCATTAATAGAGCAGAACATTACACAGGGAAGATGAGTATTAAAAAACAACATCTCTATTCAAGCCTGCCCAGGCACTCAGAATGTATCTCAGAACATTCAGGCACCGGTGACTTCGACTTGGGATGCAAAGTTAGTGAGGAGTGGTATAGTGGGAACACAGCCCTTGCTCTGTCGGGAAGGTTCACTGGCACCTTGGTGGCACATTAACAGCCTCCCCATGTCAGCCTTGCCACGTGGTCGGTTTTCTGCTTGCTGGGCTTTATGAAGCCCAGGAGCTCCAGTTCAGAAACGGCTCGAATAAAGCGAGCGCTGGACATGTCAGTGAAGGAAAAAAACCAAGTGCACTTTTGATGACACAGTGACAAAGACAGTGTTCTCTTCTAGGAGGACAAGATTTCTAAGTCATGGTGAGCACAGATTATACAATAAAATTGTCAGAAATTAGAGCAAAGCACGAGCTGCCTCCAGAAGCACAAATTGCACAAATCTTCAATCTGATCAGTACTTCGGCCACATGCATATGACATGAAAGCAAAGTTCCTTTTCCCACTTCTAAGAGAAGCTTAAAGCCTACAAACATACCAATTTTGTGGTGTCTCAGAAGAATTTATACTTTTATATCCCTTGAGAAAAAATGGATAGTTATAGAGATTTTTCTGAGGTTTCATGGCACCACCTTCTCCGTACTTTTTATTCACTCTGCCTTTGTTGCTGCCTGCCTGATATACAGGTTTATATTCCCGAGTTACGAGAATTCAATTTATTGTGAGTGACAATTAACAGTGGAGCTTGTACAAAAGGAAAGGCCAGGAAAGCCAGGTATAATATTAGAGCATATAATTATCCTTCCTTTAGTTAAGGAAGGATATTTTTTGTACAACTATTCATTTCTTCTCTGTAGCAGCACTACTGCTGTAGCCATGAGTTTTGGTTCTAATGCTCATCTATTAAATATTTTTTACACCTCAGTTCAGGACCAGGACAAAGTAAGAAGCAGAATGGGTGTCCTGTGGAAAGTAAGTTCTCAACTCTAAGGTACTGGAACATAATGGACTACTGCTTCTATTTCTCCATCTGCTCTCTAGGTCACAGCCCTCCTCCCATCTGTTCCCCAGTAATGCTCTACCCCCATCCAGCAGCTATACCAACTCTGATGATTTAACCAAACAGTTTCAACTTGTTTAATGGACTTTTCGTTCTGTTTCTCACGCAAACAACTCCTATAGACAAAAGCTTCTCTCTCACCTCAGTCCCAGCCCAACTATTTCAACTGATCTATTTCTTAGACATTTTCAGTATATTAAGACTGTTTAAAATAATTTTCCTGAAATTAGTTAATCAGTGCACAGGAAACTGTATTTTAAAACCCTTGGTTCATAAATCCTGTGAGCTTTTCTCAAGCTTGAGAAAAATGAGAAAGGATACTGGATAATATCATCCACCTGGTCTGAGGAAGCTGCATCTGCGTTTGGTTCCTCAGCTGCCATCACCACAGTTGAGAAAGCCTAGAAGGGGAAAAGCAGCACAGATTTACTCCAGTTCACAGACAGATCTGAATATAAAATAGTGAGCTCTGAGCTGAAGGCTATCACTCAGGGGGAGTAAGATCTTGAAGGAGAACTCTAGGAGCATGTCAGTTCAGCAGCAAAGAGCAAGCAAGGTTACATATTACCATGTCAGGAGTACAGACTGCAAGACATCACTCTGTGAACTCATGTGCCTGCATTTTAAATCTCAAACGGTTGTGGGTCCTGACCCATTCTTAATGAAACTACAGAACTGAAAAAATATTCTCAAAGTGACACTGCTTAAATATTCTGGGCACGTGATAAGAGGTACATTGGCTGTGAAGAAATCTGTAAAACTGAGGGACAGCAAGAGTCTGGGTAGGAATATACAATACACAAGGAAAGCAGCAGCAAACAAAACACACTTGGAACAAGTAAAAGGATTCTCTAAACTGCAGGTAGTTAAGCTACAGAGTTTCTTGCAGAGGATGCTGTGGTTGCTAAAATGTATTGGTAATGACATCCAGGTAGGTTTACAAAATACAGAAGAACCACTAAATTTTAGGAAACCTTAGAACTAAAATGTGATTGTTAGCCAGTATACGAAGAGAACATGAACATGAATATAAGTACATGAATATGAACATGATATTAATGTATGTTCTCTTCATATACTCTCTCTGCTTTTGGCTACAGGATGAGACAGGTTATATAGCTAGAACGTTCCAGGCTTTTCCCTGGCACAAGCATTATCTCCAAGAGCCCCACTTGCCTTTTTCCATAAAAGTCTCACAGAATACTTAAAAACAAAGACAAAAAAAGAAAGGTCATTTTGTTAAGCCCAAAGTCTGATCTGTGCCGAGCATAAAACAGAAGCAGAAGCAAAATAGGTTCATCACAAAGCCAGAGAGCTTAAAATGATTCTCAGTAGAGAAAGACTTATTGGAGTTACTGTGGGTTCTTGTGGTCTTGTGGACCAAGGTATGCAATGATTTAAGCTGTCAAAAGGGGCCCTAAAGAAAAGCAGACATGCAGCAAAAAGAAAAATCAGAATACTGAAAGCAGGTAAAGGTACTGTTTGCATCATCACATACCTCTAACCAATCAACGAGATTAATCAATCTGCCACATTCCAAATGAAGCTTATACACTATGCATATGTCAGGGGCGTTATTAGAAATGCCTCCTCCATCACATTTCAAAGCTTGATTCTGATGAAAAAAAATTGAAGGCAGTAACTTTGATGAGTGTCTAATCTTGAGCAATTCTAAGGGCAACATAAAGCATTATTTTAGGTAATTCAGATACTCAGTAAGTATTTTAAGCAAATGTTTACTGTTTGCATGTTTAATGGCAAGTTGATGGTACAAAAAAAAAAAAACCACCCCCAAAACAAATAGGAAAGTAAGAAGCATATTAATAAAAAAAAAACAAACCCCCCCACCCCAGCTACTTCACTCCTGGTGTTCCTTCTATAACATTTATGCAGTATCTACTGTAATGAGTTATTATCTGATTATGCTTTTATGTAACATTTTGCTAGATCTAGTCACATATGAGAGAGAAATATGTGGTTTTATGGAGTCAGGAGAAGAAAGTAGTCATGATTTGCCATGTAGAAAATAGGAAAGTATCCTTTTCCCCCAGCCCTCTTGAAAAGAACAGGAAGATTTAATATAGATCTGTCATATGTACTAAAAATAATTGCTTCTCTCATCTCAGTGTTTTATATTTAAAATGTAACAATCATTTATCTCTGGCTTGAAACTCAGCATCTGTAAAGGCAAAAGTCTAATTTCTCACAAAGTAGTCTACATTTCAGGAAATTCATAGAATCAGTAAGGTTGGAAAAGCCCTTAAAGATCATGTGAGTCCAATGACTAACCCAGCACTGCCAAGGCCACCATTAAACTGTATTCTTTACTGCCACATCTACAGGTCTTAAATCTCTCCAGGGATGGTCAGTTCACAACTTCCCTGGGCAGCCTGTTCCAATGCTGCTTCTTTCCAGGAAGAAATTTTTCCAAATATCCAACCTAAACCTCCTTTTGGTATAACTTGAGGCCATTTTCTCTTGTCCTGTTGCAGACTCCCNTGAGCCAGGCCAGGCACCATTGGCCTTCTTGGCCACCTGGGCACAGCTGGCTCATGTTCAGCTGCTCTTGACCAGCACCCCCAGGTCCTTGTCTGCTGGGCAGCTTTCCAGCCTCTTGGATTCAGGTCATCAGCACTGAACCGTTTACTTGGGAAGCTGAAAAGCCACTCGAGCCAGAGGCAGAAGTCTCTGTACAGCTGCAGAAATTTACAGCATTTCATTTCAGTTTCATGCACTCTAAGTAATCAGCTGTCTTAACATGAAAACAACCACTGATCATTCCTTTCAGCTAACAGAAGTTTGTTCTAAAACGCTTTCATATGCTAGTCAATATACAAGCAACTTTTGGGAAGTTATGAAGCTGTAGCAATGACATACACCTTCAAAAGAAAAACGCTTTTCAAGACAGGAAAGAAGGCTAGGCGAAGAATATAACTTTGCTCAGGAATCTCTAGTTTACCCATAGATCTCAATTCCTGCAATTTTTGAGACTCAGCTCCAGTTTGGACTCTGGCACTTATGAGACGTTTCACAATTTCCAGAACATGTAGCAATTTTCAAGTTTATTCACTCTCCTCTACAAGGAACATAAAGCTGTAGACCTTAGGTTAGTGTCTGCCAGCTCATTACAAGACAGTTTCCAGAAAAATTCAGAGAAATATGGCTAACCCCTCACAATGTTACAATGCTGACATTAGTTTATCAGGAACTCAGGAGTATTATGGTACACTCCTGTAACTCAAGAATGTACCATAATAGTTTCAAATACTCCTGTGTTAGTACCTGGCACTGATGAGGTTACACTTCTGGCCGATCTAGATCTAGTGGCTCACCAGAAGGACAACACTACACCCTTCTCTTTTCCCCTCTCCTACAGCACCCAGCTCTGTGGTTTTCTACTATTCACCCATGTGCCAACCTGGCAATGCTGGATTCTTTGCATTGATTTTCTGATTTTAAGGTCAGGACTGTTACCACAACCAAGGGAGGATGCAACTTCCAGAGCAACTGAACAAGTTCATCTGCAGCAGCACCTGAGAGATCCCAGCCTCCCTTGTGACAGCTGGGCCAAGCCTCTGCAGCGCGGCTGGGGGGAGCTGCAGCTGCCAGCAGGGAAACCTCGGCTTTGAGGCTGCAGCACACCTGTGGTCCCGAGAGAACACAACCAGGCTGACAAGTAGGAAGCTGCCTTACAATGAGCAGCCAGTTGTGAAACCATCTGTACAGCACAGAGGTGCTGCTCCCAAAAGAAGAGAACAGGAGTGGGAGCAAGGCTAGACAGAGGACACACCATACCTTGATCAATGCTGTTATCCCAAGGACCAAATCCTCTTTACCTGAGCTGGTATCCCAAGTTTCAGCTTGTTAAATTTTCAAGGGATCAGTGAAACCAGAATTACGCTAGGTTTGGTGCAGATTTTTGGGGGATTCTCTTCTCCCCCCACCCCCGCCCTGATAAACATGACCCTTGGTTCACATTTTGCTAAATAAGTAACTGAACTGGACTCCTGTAAGCAGTGCATCATATATTAATCATTCACTGGGACTCTACTGAAGCAATTTTCTGTCCTGGCCTTCTGGAAGGAACAGTTCTGGAGAACTTGGCTCTGGTCACAGTGCAGAAAAACACAAACCATGCAGAAGTCATAGACAGAAAATATTTGACTCACATGGATTAAAATGCTAAGCAAGGTACTCAGCCAATACTGCTACTGTTAGAAGTTATGCCAAAACTTCACAATCTTCTCAGAAAACATTGGAAATATGTTAAAGCATGTCCAAGTACAAAGTACAGGATGACAGAGGGCTTTAAATCTTGTCAACTCATCGAAGAGAATAGAATACTTATTAAAGACATCACTAGTTAGATTTTCTTGGCTGTCCTAGTCTATATATTTACAGGTTTTTCTAAAAATATAAATTACTGAGGTTCATGTTAGGTTTCTTTAATGGTAACTTGCTAACTACTATTCTCACAAATAGGCTCTGTAAATGGTTTTAGTAGTAACTCCTGCACACAGCAAAACTGATAACCCTCATTCAAATCGAGGACAGTGCCAACAAACCCAATACAAATCAGGCTGCAGACTTCAAAGGCTGATCTTTATCACCCTTTACAGTTTCTGATAAGTGCTGGCTTTGACTCAAGTAGTCCATTACTCAGATACAGCTGCAACCAATACCTTCTTCAAAATTATGATCATTTTTTAAAGAAAAATGTTAGAGCGTAAGAACAACTTCAAGTACCTTCTATAATCAAGGACAAAAAGAAATGTATGTTCACTCCTTTTCCAGATCCTGGTCTATTTCTTTCTTTTGGTCATCCTTTCAGTTTGACTTATGAAAGACATGGAGAACAGTCTGCTTTTCTCTTCTAGAAAAGGGCAGGGTTACGCTGATAGAATCAAGGACTATTCCTTTTCTTGGACTCAGAAAGCATCGGATATCAATGCACAACAAGTATTAAAATAAAATTACAGAGGAAAACAAAGGACTTGGTTAAATACACTGTATTTATGCCATTTTAATGTTATGACTCCACCTGAATAGCCTTTACCTTACAGCTAACCTACATAGTGAGGACTGAGCACCAGCCCTATTAAGAGAGTCTCTGGAAAGAGTAACAGACACTTCATTTTTTGCTGTGGACAGTCATCCTAATTGTAGTGGAGGACAAAATTACTTTTCTGCTACATCTACAGAAGAAAGAAAACACCATGGCTAGAACACGCTCCGAAAAATGGATGCCTCCTACAGAACTCTTTCCAGAATTACCTTCGCCAGACAAATTCCCCAGCTCTTTGAACAAAGTCCCCAGTTGCTTATCAGCACTTGCTAGTTCTCTGCAAAACAGCTGAATATGTGCCAAGCTTCATGAAACAGCACAACTCAGCCTTGCACGCCATCCTCACACAGCCTTCCAGACCTACTCCAGCACCCAAACAGCCCACTTGTTTGTTACCTTCAGGTACCAGTGTGGGTTATTTAAAGCCGTGTGCAGTGCAGTCCTGGGGGCAGCATTCAAGTGCCCTCGGAGAACAGTGGCTGCGTTGAAATACACAATCTCATGCAGGGTCCTGTGGTCTGCAGGAACAAGGTATTTCCTGGAAAAGCATGAGGTATGGGGGGAGTGGGGGAGACACAAGCTTCAGCTTAAGGGAAACAGCACAAATCTGCTGCAGTCAGACCACAAAAATGCATGTTTCCCATCCAGTACTGAAAAATCTCTGAAAAGCAAGAGGAACAGCACTGAAATGAACTTTTAAGCAGGGAAGTCTGTTATTATCAACTCTACAGCTAATGGACTTAGCATAGAACTCCAGCTGGGACACTGACAAATTCAAAAATAAGGGCAGCAGCCACAGTGCTAACCCAGTCAAGTACTCTGCAGATCTTGCTTATCCATCTCAAGGCCTCATCACGAGTCTTTGCTCATCCTTGTCTTCCTATCTGAAGCTTTTTGCTTGGCAGTCATACTTCTATTAGCTTCTCTGCCTCCCCCCACCCTCTGTAATTAACAAGTGCCTTCATCTCTTCACCCACCACAAGCCTTTCACATTTTCCACTGCAGAGCTGCCTCCAAAAATGCATCTGCTATGGCTTGCTCACCAAAACAGTTCCCAAAATGGACAGGAGATCACACTTGACATCTGTGCAGTTTCATAAGTAGAACAGATCAGCAAAGATTAGGGTAAAGACTCTTGACTTTATTTTGCCACTTATACCCACTCCTCCCTCAACACTGTCTCGGTAGCCGAAGTAGGTTGGTCAATTTGTATCCTAATTATTTCAACTGATCTACTGGAAAAGAGGTGTGGTTTGTTTGGTTTTTTTAGTTATTATTTTTAGAGCCCTCAAAGAAAGACTAGGAAAGAAAAAAAAGTATGCCACAGGGACCAAGACACAATTTTGACAAGATTAACATGTTAATAAAATTTCATTTGCAAATTATAGTGCAAACTAATGCAGGAATATAACAGGAAGGCTCACCTTACAAGTCTGTCTATATAGTCAACAACTTCAAAACGAAGCATTTCAAACTTTGTCAGTTTCTTAGACCTCCTTGATTCCTTGAACTCCAACAAAGTCTTTAAAAAAAAGTGGTGCATAAGACTACATGGGAGGCAGTTATTCTCTGGAGAACACAATCTATATGTTTAACATGTATAATTAATTTTTGCTGGCATGTTCTCACTGATGATGTTTGAAATGTAATCATGCAGTTATTTT
Source organism: Nicator chloris (assembly GCA_013400495.1). Lineage (NCBI taxonomy): Eukaryota > Metazoa > Chordata > Aves > Passeriformes > Pycnonotidae > Nicator > Nicator chloris. Next base: position 6,987 of record WAAE01014263.1, on the reverse strand, counting down.
TATTTAGGCCAGTGTATTCAGTTCTCAAACCCGTAGGAGTTCGAGAAATTCAAAGAAATATGTGTTAGGCAGAATGTCTAAATTACAAGTTAAATAAAAAGAAAACATCTAATTTGCATTTTCAAATCCTGGTTTATGATAGATATTTTCTATAATTTTCTATGTTTCTGAAATACATAGTTGGTACTTATTCATTCATTTTGAAGATGACGCACTCACACACAACCCTTTACTCAGAGCTCCAGCAAGCTGGGAAGAACTATCCATGAGCATTTTAAAACATTAATTTAAGGAACCAGTCAGTAAAGCCTAGGCAGGCCTAACCTTCTGAAGGTGATAAAGGTCTGTCTTCTTCTGGAGCTCCTTTTGTGACGATACGGAGACATCGTGTTCTTGGGAAGCTTCTGCTACTAGAACAGAACTAATGTTTGATATGTGGGGTAGACTTTTCCTACATAAACCTCCTAACCCAAGCAATCTTCAAAGTACTCAGTAGTTCCTTGTTAACATAAACCAAATCACAGGCAGCTTTTGGGTCTTGCATCTTGTAAAAGACTGTTAAAAAAGGAGTCTGCAGTACAGCTTAACCAACAGTGATTAAGTAACAATTCAGCCCTGAGCAAAGGCCCAGCACAAGCCTTGCAGATCACATTAATTCTGTTTAAGCCATCCTAGGTCATATTCTCAACATTTGTTAATTGGACAGATTAGGACTAGGTATTCATGCTGCATTTTTTTTCCCCTCTCATGTGCAGAAAAATAATGAGCAGGAAATGAGTTCTCCCTACCAAACCCAGAAACTGCAACCAGAGCTGCAAACAGAAGCGTGCTAAGGTACTTCATTGCCCAGTTTTATTCTCACCTGAATTTGTAAGAAAATTTCATCTTCGTGGACATGTAGTTTGGTGATCAGTTGCATCAATTTTCAGTAATTTTTAGGTAAAAACAAAGAAGCAAAACCTCCCAAAGTGCAATCAGTGCTAGGATGAATGATAATCAGAACAAAAGGAATCTAGATTTCTTGCCTTACTTGAGAAGATGGCAGATGGAGATTCCACCCGCACATCACAGGTAAAGCTCTCTCAGCCATGACAATCACAATATTTAAAAGCTTTTTGGTGACCTGCAGAGAACTATTTGGTATCTTCCAGGGTCCTGTGGACATTTGTCTGAATGTTGAAGACTTCAAATCAGAAAACTTGCTCTCCACTAGCACACCAATATATTTTTTTATTTTCCAAATCCTTCAGCTCAAAATAGACTGAACGTGAAGCAAGGTTCATGATTTTATGTTTTTCAGTTCATTAGGCAGTCAGGACAATGGACTTTGTCATTGTTATAAAAAAATAGTATTTTGGACTATCCTTTCACTCTAAGAGCTCTGTGGGCAATTTGGGTACATCACATTTCTGGCAGACATCTGAGAACCCTCACTAAAGATCAATACCATTACATAAATATCAAGTAAGAAGTTATCTAACTCAGCAATCTATTCACATACAGTATCTCTTAACCTGTCCTTCTCACTTCTCCTTTGGAGCTTAAATCCACTTTGAAAACAAACTAAGATAATTCATGGATTCAGCAGACCTTCTCTATCTTAAAACCATCTTCAAATCCTAAAGTGAAAATAAATACTGTCTTTTTTACTTTATAGTTCTGCAAGTTCTGAATCCCCAGAGTTCTTGTTCATTATTTGTTTCCTCGAAGTAAGAATCCAACTACTTAAAAGCCTTTTGCTTTAATTCTGTTTTCCCAAAGTAGACAAACCTTTAGTTCTCCATCATGGTTCAGATTCCTCAGTGCTGGTACCAGCAGTGACATACACAGCTTTTTCAAAGTGATGACCTATTTTCTCTACCACAGCTCTGCTTTTACTACAAGTATTAAAAAATACATGGTACAGACAAGAGATGATTCTTTTGGACAACCCTCAGCTAACCCTACAGTGTAATATGTCTACTTTAATTAATATTGACTGCATTTGGGGGTTGTTGCCTACTTGTCCAAATGCTGTAGAGCAACCACACTGATAATGAGCTTAATTAATATGCATAAAACAGTCCAGATGATAACCAATTAACCTTCAAAAGCTAATCTTTGGGGAGAGCTTCTCCATAATTCAGAGCAAGCAACGACATTCCTATTCCAGAAGAACGCTGGAATACATCATACTCCTATTTCAGAGAGAATGCAGCAGTTTCAGTCAACCTGCCTCTAAAAGACAGAATGCTGCTACTCATTTGCCTTGCTAAACTTTGAAATACGTCCTCTGCCATGAACAATCAAATCTAGGGGCTTGACAAGTCACAGCCTGTCAGCAGAGCTGACAACTGGCACTTGGGGTCCTAGCTCTGAACGTGCAGGGGAAGGAACCTTACATACATTTGGGTTAAATACCACGTCATAAGGAAGTCTGCTGCTATTTATCTTTAGAAACAGTTTGTTTTTAACAACTGTAACATCTGCTAAAATGCTCAAAATACGTGTATGAGAGATTTAGGGGATAATGCTGATCTGTCCAATTTCTTATCTTACATCACCCTTCTGTATTATAAAAAACACGAACCACATACCAGTAGAGAATACAAGCATTTTCTAAATATGTGCATGTATTTAATAAAAATCCTGCAAATATGATGGTTTAATACAATGACAGGCTATCTCAGGGAAAATGGTCAGATTACTCATTGGTCAGATTACAAAAGAGCGTTTATATAATTTGTAATGGAATACATAATGGTACACACCCACCTTCTAGATTCTGAAACTGGGTCAAGAACTCCTTCAACTTTTCTACTGTCTTATCAAACTCCTTTCCAGAAGACGACATCAAAATTTCCACACATTGTTGGAGCATGGTTACCAAATCAGTCTTATTCAACATCCTAAAAGACACAATTGTTGGCTGAAGTTGAAATGCAGATGACGAAACAACTTTCAATGTTCTTAGTTGAAAAAAGTTTAAAAACTCCTTTTAGAAGAAAAAAATCACCAGGATTTCAAGCATTCAATCTTGTAGCAAAGTCAAATTTTTTGCCTGCTATCATTAATAGAAAGAAACAAACCAGTTGGGTTTGGTGATGATGTCCTTCACGTTTTCCTGCAGAACAGTAGTTTTCCTGATCATCTAAAAACACTTGCTGGACACAGGAGTTGTAATTTTTGACACTCTGAGTCAGACATCAAAACAAAATAAAAAAAACCCCAACACCCCAAATCCAATTGTGGTAGGGTTCAGAACTCATTCCCAAAAACAGTAAATGAAATGGTAAAAAAACCCCTATGTAAACACATCCACAGAATTAATCTCTGTGACTCAGAATGACTCTCAAATGAAATCTGTATGCTTTTTTCTGTATTTAACTGCTGTAAATCTAACCATCACTAGAATCCCAGAACCATTCAAGTTGGAAGGGATCTCTTGAGATCATCTAGCCCAACCTCCAGCTCAGCATTTACTTACTATTTAGTTATTAGGGCCTTTCCCAAATGTGACCGAGCACTTCCCAGTCTCAAAATCTTCATTTAAAAGACATCAAAGTAATGATGGTGGTCAGGGTCTCAAGCAGTGGGTTTCCATATCAGCTACCTAAAAACTGACTAAGAAGCTTAAGGAAGAATTCAGAAGAAGCTGCAGAAGCTCTGTGGATTTCTTGAGGGACAACTCCAATTTGAGCTCTGGTTTCTAACTGGCAATTGATACTAAATGCTTATAAAGGTTTAAAATTTAAAATTTCAGTTTATCTGCTTCAGGGTTACAGATTTTTGCAAGTCAGGTATTGACTTCAGATGCACTTGTTTTGTACAGAAAAGCATCTGGAGTTTACAACAGAAAGGGTGACCTCAACCACACAAAACATTTTGAAACTGTCTTGTATAATATAATGGATAAACAAGACAGCCTTGTTCCAGGCCAGACAAAACATTGCAGTTAAACACCCAATGTGCAGAAGAGATAAGCAGATCTGGAGATCTGTGAATGGGAAAGAACAAATTTATTTCCATAGTATTACTCAAAAGGAAACTGCAACTTCTAGAAAAACTTATTTACAACAACAATAGGATTACAGGGCCCAAAGAAAAGGCAAGAAGACAGTTATCACATATGAGAAAATGGTAAAGAATCCTTTGCAACCTTTTAGGTTTGAGATTACTGCAAGGTATGCCAGGTATCAGAGGGGTTAAGATTTTAATTTGGTGAGGAGTCAGGCTTAAAGCAGGAAGGAAGATCTCAAATTAACAAAAAGCGGTGAATAAATCTATCTCTGATTATTCAGACAAATTTCTCCTAAGAAAGAGAAGAAAGGAAGCTACAATGAAGTCCACAGAAACTCCTTCTGAGTGCTGAAGTGGGGAATCTCTTGAAGAAGTGATACCATGTTGGTCAGCACCAAAATGACTGGTCACAGAAGGGCAGGACTGTGATAAGCAGCATGTGATGAAAAGCCATCCATAAGTAGCAGACAAAAGACAGAGTACAATTATCTAGACAGAATACAATAGGGCAGACAGTCCTTGAAGTTTTGCCACCCAAAAGGTTGACGAGATGTCCCAGCCAGACAGCTCCACATAATCAACCAAGTGAAACATTCTCCAATCTTCTTGATCTTTCTCTTCTGATGGAAGTAATGCAAAATTAACTAAAGCTCACACATTCTCTTTGTCACCCCATGGTATCTTTTAGACTCTGGAAAACTCAGGTAGAGTAACCACTATCTAGATTGCTCAAGTTAGATTACCTGAAACACCATCTTTGGGATGAGCAGAAGGGATAAAAGCCTGTCCAGGGAAAGGCTGAAGTAGAGAAGCAAATCATAAAAGAAACACACTTCAGCAACTTAAAACCTTACATTCAAACATAATTCATGAAAGCAAGAGAGATACTTTGTTAGGAAAAGAGAAATAAGCTGATCTAAAGCTTCTCTATTTTTTACTTTCGAAATACAAGGGGAAAAAAGATGGATTCCAGAAAACATTGAAAAGGAATAAGGGATGGGGAAGGGTGAACATAAGGATATCAACAGGTGATGTGACTCCTAGGAAGGCAGAGATATTAAGGAACTGTGAGTAACTTTTAAACCCAAGCAAAAGGGGCAAAGATTGTGAGTAGAAGGGGAAAGACCACATTTTATCATTTTCATCTAAAAGATAACAGCGAGATTCTATACAGAAAAAGCAGACACAACAGGAATTATTAGTAAAATAGCAGACAGAAGTTAAAAAGCTGAAGAAATTATAATCACAGCTAGAATTCCAAATACTTGAAGAAATTGTGTTGGACAAGTTTTGTTAGGAAAATGACAAAATTTCTGGATTAAAAGAAAAGATTAATAGAATCATCATCTATGAAAGCAGCAACCATGATCACTGTATTTCTTTCAGAGGCTCCCACAGTGGGAGCCAGGACCAGAACAACAACAGGAGGGAGATGCACAGATAAGAATAAAAGGGGAGCAAGCCTGAATCTGATGGCAGCATCAACTTTGAGATAGGAGAAGAGACAGATTAATTCAGAGAGGGTGAAAGCAAATTAAACACGGGCAAAGAAAAAGGAGAGGGGAAAATGGCCAACAGTTATTAAGAGATTACAGACAGTAGAGGAACGCAGAATGATACATTTGTGGGCAAGAGCTGAGAGATGATTGAGTGCTGTCAAGATTCAGGAGAGTCAGAGAAGGAACACAAAGGAAAGACTACAGAAATGACAACTCAAGCATGTAATCCTTTCAAAGGGATGAGGGTAAAGAACACAGAAAAGTGGCTAAGTGCAAGAACCACTCAGTATGGCAAAAGTACAGTTTGAAGAGTGTGTTTCCTTATGTGTGTATCAGCCCAGAAAGCTACCCTCCATCCACCACTGATAGTGTTTTTCTGTGCAGTTTTACTGTCAGACACATCAAACCTGAGCAGCTCAGGGGGTCTGGAAGAAGCAGTTATGGTAACAGGGTCACACTGGCTCTTTGTGCAACAAAGCCCAGGGATCGTTTTAATGAGTGCAACAGACACTGCCATGTGTCTGCTTACAGCACATTTAGAAGTCTGTAGCTGCAACACTGCAATTGAAAGGTTTTCTGTCAAGAAAACTGGCTTTGATGACTGGCATTTTAAACACCGACAGACGACACAAGTACAGGCTCTCCTGAAGTCCTACGCTCACAGTATCACAAAAAATTAACTCAGTCTCTGTAAAAACTGTGAAGGCAAATTAGGAAGAGGAGGAAAGCAGTAAAATAAAAAAGAAAGGCCTCAGCTGCTATTCATTTGGAACAAATTCTAATTTTCAGAACAGATTAAAATTTAAGACAACTAAGACTAATAATTTGATTGATAATATCTACCACAATCATACTTAAAGTACAAAACACAACTCATTCTCATTCACACAAAGTAATCTCAGTGGTTTCAGCAAAATTACTCAGGGCATATGAGATATTAGAACCTGGCTGAACTTCATAGAAATCAGTAGAAAACCAAACTGAAAACAGCAGCCACTTAACACTTGCAAACAACCCTAAAAGTAGCTGTGAACAGGTAATATCCTCAGCTTTAAGTTCCAGAATAACTGATGACTGATATTTTCCATGTGTACAGTGGTATTAAAACAAAATGGGGAAAAAAAATCACCTTGCTAGTTGAAGAGATGACTCATACTCCTCTGTCTCCCACACTTGGTTTTCCAAACAAGCACAGTGCAACTCCCTGATCTGTTATGCAGAAGGTGAAGAAAGGATAACGTGTTTTACAAAGTAATGTGGAAATCTTATAACAAGCTGTTCAAAGCAATATGCAATTCCTTTAGAGCCTGTTTTCCAAAGATGCAGAATGATTGCAAAAGGAATGAGAGCACTTAGTATCTTCCAGAACTAAGCTTCTGCTGGAGACTGTTGCTCTGCACCAGGTTCCAAACAACTAACATTCAGGTGAAGGTAACTGCAGTGAACAGAAAGGAACTCCAATCAAATGCCCCTAAAACATCCTTTTATT
>WAAE01014251.1:0-30228 GCA_013400495.1 Nicator chloris | reverse complement strand
TTATTCACACACATATACAACACTTAATACAATTTTTCCATGCTTAGGTGGTAAATTCTATTTTTTTATAACCACAGTATACTGATTTTGCTTCACTTAAATGTCTTTAATTTTTTTTTAGGCCTCCAGTATGTTTTTGCTGCAGAATTTGTATTCTTATTGGGGTAAGCTAATATGGAAGTCTGCTGTGTCTGTGCTTACAGTAAATTCATCATTATACCAGAGCAAAGGCTGTGCCTATGGCAGTAGAAAAATCCAAGCGTTCCCAAGTGTGCTTTAAACTTTGAGTTTTGAGAACTTTGTTTTACAGTACAAACACGGATACGGCCAAAGGGGATTTTGCAATGCATCAACTCATGTCTCTGCAGCAATACACTTACACAGATAAAATCCTTCAATACCAGATTTTTCCTCAACTCTGCTGACAAGAACACTTCTGACACTGCTCAATTTAACCATACAGAGTAGATAAAGCATTGGAGTGAAATGAAAACCTTATCAGTAACAGTGCAGAGCTGTGACTAAATGGATGCTTAAAGTATAGGTATTTTCCTCCTTTCTGTGCTCTATCTCTGAGTAGAAATAATCTACAGTTTTGTATCATGTAAGATAAAGATTTCTATAATTAAGGATATATCATTATTGTTACATAACTTTCATTAAATAATTATTTTTATGTGCAGAAAAAATTGTGAAATGAGCATTTAGGTAATAAGTGTGGTGAAATTGATTCAGCATTACGATTACTACTTTCAGAAAACGATCGTATTTATGACATGAACAAACATACATAAAATATGCAAATGTTACATGAGGAGGAGACTGAGGGGAATTGCAGTTACATTGCAGTTACAACTTCCTCATGAGGGGAAGAGGATGGATAGGCACTGATCTCTTCTGTGGTGACCAGTTACAGGACCCAAGGGAATGGCCTGAAGTTGGGTTAGGGGAGGTTTAGGTTGGATGTCAGATAAAGATTCTTACACCAGAGGGTGTTTCAGCACTGGAACAGGCTGCCCAGGGAAAGAGTCCCAGCACCAAGCCTGACGGAGTTCAAGAAATGTTTAGACAACACTCTCAGGCACATGGTGTGACTCTTGGGAATGTCCTGTGCAGGGCCATGAGTAGGACTCAATAACCCTTCTGTCTCCCTCCCAATACAACTTATTCTGTGAATCTGTGATAATAGTATATTTCATACATATATACTATATATTATTTTCATTGGGTGCTGTTGGGGGTTAGATTTGTTCCCTTTTCTTGTAGAATTTTTCTCCTATAGGTTGCTAGGAGACTAACTACTGAGTACTTAAGGGTACTTGGCCGAAACAAAAGTGGCCAAAAGCTGGGAGGGGGAAGATTACACGGGTTTGGGGGCAGGGAAATGAGGGCAGGGGACAAGCGGAGTCTCGCTGGCTGTGCGCGAGGAAGGAGGATGGTGAGGCTGTTGGTTTTGGCTGTGAGAGGAGTCCACGGTCAACACCAGCTCCGGGGAAGCTACCATCACCTGGTGACCTCGCAACCCCCTGCCCTGCTGGAACATCCCGCCATTCCAGCTACCACCACAGAACTTCTGATTCACTTCATCCACTAACCCGGGTTCTCCACAGTTCCAACTCTGCTCTCCAGAAGGCACCAAGATCAGACTTCCCTGGGCTCTGTGAAGCAGACCCCTCAAGGTTCCTGGTTCTGTTTGGCCATTAATGCTGTAGTTGTTGTTTTGTTTTGTTTAGTTATATATATACTAGTAAAAGACTGTTATTCCTACCCCTACTACCTCTGCCTGAGAACCCTTTAATTTTTTTCTAAATTATAATATTTTGGAGGGAGGGAGTTAGAATTCTGAAGGGAGGCCCTGCCCTCCCCAGCAGATACCTTTCTTTCTCAAACCAAGACAGGTGCATACAGTATTTGATTGGACCTAATCAAAATATATAAATAACAAAACTACAGTGATATTTGAAAAAAAATTCATAAACTTGGAAAGTGCTGTTCTGTCATAAAACCACTTTCATGTTTTTCTACATATTTCTTTGGCCAAAGTACAATTATGTTCAACTGTGAAAGGATAATTTTAGCAAATGGGGTTTTCAGACCAACCTCCTAAGTTCTCTAAAGCCTTAATTCAATTCAAATTAGCTTAGCTCATGCAATAAATAAGGCTCTTAGCATCCATATTTACTAGGTATTTTACACAGTGCACTGCATATCAGTGGAATGGAAAATGTTGTGTTAAAAAATTTTCTCAGAGAAATGAAGTGGGCAGATGAAATACTCTGGGAGCTCATCTCCTACACAGAAATAACCATATGCATGGGAGACATTTCCAGTACATAACTTTTTCCACTTCAGAGGTACCTGTAGACTGAAGCAGGTTATTCCTAGACATCTCCCAGAACCCGACCCACATATTTCCTGGCGTGTGTGCTCCTCAGTGCTGCACACAAACACACACAGCCCCTCCTAAGCACCCATGCCAAAATGCCCAGGTGGGTCTGGCAGCATCAGTGCCACTCTCTGCAAATAGCTGTAGGGTGCTTCTCTCACTTCCACTGTTCCCTCCATATTTGACTGAGCACATCTCTGAATCACGCTTTCCAAAGTGGGAGCATAAATAAATTTGAAAACTTGTTTTCAGATATACAAAAATATACCAAAATAAATTTCTAACACTGCACAGCAGGGGGGCCAGGCGCTGGTAGAACAATATCAGCTTAAAACAGCTTCAAATCCTACCATTTCCAGTGGTTCCATGTTATCTGAGGTGATAGATCAGATGACAGGTATTTGGAATAATTTTTATGCTCCCAGGTGGAAATTAGTGCCTGGGGGAGCCTTTAAGCCACAATGATCTTTCAATATCTCACTGTATGGGTGACAGCCAACAGATGTAACTTGCCCTGTGAGTATAGTTCATATTCTAGGAGGAATGCAGAACACAGTAACAGACCAGATGACTTGGAAACACTGCCCAGGAAAATTTAAAGTCATTCTGAAGGTATTGCAGATTCACAAAAGGACACAAGTGACCCTATCTCATGCATCACTCTTTGAGAAGATGTCCTCAGGAGTCCTTAGCTGACCCAGTGCAGACCTATCATAGAATCAAGGGATAATTTGGTTGGAAGGGACCTCCACCTGCTACAAGCTCTTGCTCAAGAAAGGGCTAACCTCAAAGATAGGTATAACTTCAAAGTTAGATAAAATTACTCACAGGTATTTCTGCTCAAGCTTTGAATGCATGAAGATTTCAAAAACTCTTAGAAAGAAGAGATTAAATGGTCAATCAGCCTCATGGTGCACCAAGTGTTCACAATATCTAACTTGAATGTCCTTTGTGGCTACCTGCATGCCCAAGCTTTGCTGTGCAGTTCCAAGAGTAAACTGTCTCTGTCGATGGCACAACTTCTCACTAGGAAGCTGGCCACAGCAATAAAATCCTTCAATTTTGTCACTGGTCAGACACTTGTCATGTGACGCTAATGAAGTCTCCCCCAGAAGTTAGAAAAACAGACTTCCAACACAGCAAAATTAACTGGATTACAACAGTATATGAATGGTCTGAACATACTCAATGTCTTCTGCATTAAAGTGAATAGCCACAGAGCGTAGGAGCTGACATTTTAGTAATGAAACTAATAATTTAGCAAAGAATAAACATCAATGTATAAGAGTAAGCAATAAGTGTTAACACACCCCTAGTCCACCATTCCACAAGACAAAAAAAGTTGTGAAAAAGACAAGGAAAGGTAGTTTAAAAAGAATTATTTCTCCAGCTGTATTGGGACTATTTTTATTTGTTTGTTTTCTTTTAATTGTGATAAATTGAAAACTAACATTAGAAATACTATTTGAAAACCTGAATTGTTACTTAAAACTGGAAGTAATTGTGTAAGCCAGCCAGTGAACTGTGTTACTAAGAAATAATAGACAGCAAAAAGAAAAAACTGGAGGAGCTATTTTGTGAAAGAGAAAAAAGTACTATTTGAACTGGTTTAAGATGCAAAGAAAATTGTATGCAGAAGTCATGTAATATAAAACATCTCTCTGAAAAAGAGATTATTTATCTCAGGACACCTGAAAACTGCATTATAAAACTAGCAGTCCCAGTTTGCGAGGGAGAAAGAGACATCTGCAATTAATAAAGGGAGTAGGTGGAGAACCATCTTCTGTCATCTTGGATAAACATCATTAACAGTGCTGTGGGATCAAATGCTTTCATGGACAATCCAAATGCCCTCTGCTCCCATCTCTCTTCAATAATATGTCTGGGATGTTACTGGGGCCCGTGTTTCCCTCACCTCTGTGCAGCTGATGCCACTGTCCAGGCAGAAATCCTTTGAGGCCCATCCAGCAACACAGGAAAATCAGAGGAAACAAGGATTTTACTGGGAGATGAAGAAGCATTTCACAACTCACTTGTCTCCAACTTCCCCATTAAAATTCTCCCATGTTTGAACTAAAGTTTTGTTAAATCTACTGTAGCTTTCTGGGGTTATACCAAATTAACTGAGGATAGATTTTGTGATGTTATGATATTTCAAAAAGCTTCCTATGACAGTTTCAGTAACTACAGAAAGGAAAAAGAAAAAAAAAGGTAAGAAATCAGTGATCAAATATGATTTTTGCCATGTCCTCATGTGAAAGTCTTCTTTTCTATGGAACCAAGGAAAGTCCAAAGAGAGAAGTATGTTTGGAGATACTGAATAAGTGTCCTAAATACAGGCTGAAGTGCTAACAAAGAAAGGTGCAGGGGTGGCATTACTTAAGAGGGGAGATTTTAAAATAGAGAGACGGACAAGTTAGATAATTTCCATTTCAGATGAAATTTTAGAACTGTTGCTTTTATTTCCAAGGTAAAATAAATTACTAGTAATCACTGAGAATAAATCAGCATTAAAGGCTCAGCTTAAGAGTCTTTAAGAACCAGAAGAGGAAAATACAGCATGAAGCTATCTTCTGAACCTGAGAAAAAGACCCTCTGCCTGCTCCCCCTAAACTGCCTTTATTTACCACATAAGTCTCCCCACCACTGAGCATTGCAGAGAAACAGCTTTCTAACTTACACATCTGGACTTCACTTAAAACTGTTTTGGAAACTTTGAACAACAAAAAAAAAAAAGCTGGCTTTTGCCACAGATCCTATTAAAGGGAAGTGAAACAAACTGTAAAAAGTAAACTGTAAATTAACCTTGCTTCCTACTATAGTTTGGAATTACTGAAAGTCACTGTCGTAGATGGGCGATGAACACACAGATAATTCTTTGAAAATAGTAAACACATATTATTGTCAATTAAAGAGAAATAATTATTGATATTAATATTCACAGTGCCATTAAAAAAATTATCTGTGCTGGTTAGGTCAACTCCAAGCTGTAAATCATTATCTTCCCATGAACTAATTGAGAAAAGCCTAGCTTGACAATTCTGACAATGTGTGAAAAAGTTTAAGGACAGAAAAAAGTTAATTTCTTCTGTAAACAAGTGTTGCATGTTCTGTTTGGGCTATTTAATACTGAACAATAAAATTAAGTGGATTATTGTAAACTTTATTATAAATTTGATTTGACCCTCTAAATGAACATCACAAAGTAAAAATGGATTAATGTGAAATTAAATTAAGGAGGAGGAGACTAACAATATACAGGCAATATGGATAGTTAGTTTAAACACCACTAGTTTCTCAAGACTTCATAGAAGAGGAATGTTTTCCTCTAAAACAATCTGTAATTAAAACCACAAACCAGTTTTGCTACCTCTAGTGATTCTTGTAATAATCAGTTGAATAATTTTCACCTGTACAGAGCCTCGCTTACTCAGGAGTTCCTCAGCTTTCCAAGGCAGAAGTTACATCCTCACTGAAACATGAATGCTCCTACAAAGGGTCAATATCCAACATTTCCAAATCATGAACAAGGAGTTCATTAGTTCAGCTAATCTATTAAAAACAGCCCCATCCCACAGTCGAAGTTGCTTTAGATACCTATTTCAGATTCAAGAAAGTATTTGAATAAGGAGGAATCCAAAATGGAAACAGCAAAACCACATCTTCAAAAGTCACAACAAATTCAAATTATTACTATTTCACTTGAATTCTAAAATTCCCTATATGAATTGCTCAAATTCCAGTTATTTCTATGTGAATTGGTATGATTGGAATTTGACACGTTTCTATTAAGAAAATGCACATATAAAATAAATATAAAATATATTTTATATATAAAATTAAAAAATAAATCTTTGTATAAATACACCATTCCTTTCAACAAATTCAAATAGATGACAGATGCTGAAGAAATACACACAATATGGTAGCAAAGATTCAGGAGTGATCCCTTTGGGTTGCCACGCCTATTTCCCTGCTTCTATCTGCAGTTATGAAGTGGCCAATTGTGGATGCTAAAAGCTGAGTTGAAGGGAAGCTCTCAAGAATCAGGCCAGCAGTAAGGCCTATGAGAGAGATGAGTTTTCCCAAAACATTGGCCTGTGAAGAATTTAAACGATCTATTGACCTGGCGTTTTGCTCCAGACTGGTTTACAAGATGTTTACAAAGAGGTGTTGTTCTGAGTGTCCAATCATGTCTCTCTTCTCATAACTGTCTACAAAAGAACGTTTGACAGAGATTTTGCCTTCTGAGTTTGGAGACTGTGTTGTTTCTTTTCCTGCCATCCCGAATCCTGTAACGACAGCCAATTATCACAACTTCAAAATGGCTAACCTTTACTTCAAGGTATTTTACATTATGTCAGGGGAAAAACAAGCTGATATGGGAATATTTTGCCCAGAAAGGCAAGGTCAGCACATCAATGGGGAGCAAGGTTAGAACTGGCAGCTCTTGATTCAGACTTTAATTGTGTTTCGCCTCCTTGAAATCATAAAAAATGCAGTTCCAAATGCAGTTACCTAATATTTCTTCTAATTAGAGGGGCTCTCAATAAACCCTTGGAGAAATACGAGAAAGATATACAGTGTTTTCAGTGCTGCAAATGTGTTTAATGAACATCTCAGTCACTGCTGTGTCTGAGCATATGCACAGGAAGCCTTATGGTTGCTAAGGGTTTCATGAATCACATGTATTTCATTATTATTTTAAGCATTTAAGTGGTACATGCTGATCTGTAATTATGATTCAATCATTAGAAAATAAATATTGACCATCCTGGTAATTCAGACAACATTTTGATATAACAAAACTTCAATCCCATATTGAAGAATTCAAATAGAAGTTGTGCAGCTACGCAGCTACACAGCAACACCAAATTTTACATTTTCCTAATGACAATACTCTGCTTTTTCATGGTGATATAATTGCCTTGGTTATTAAAATATTATTTTTTTTCAAGTTGAAATAGTTTTCCTTTAGACAGGCATTCTCTATTAGCCTTCAATTCATTTTACCTTCTCCTATAAATTTAATATTTACCACTCTAATACTACATAAATATTATCCTTTGTGTCTAATTTAGTAACACATTAAACAAGAATGTTTAAAAAATTTAGTCAAAATTCCTACATTTGCTTTAGCACCCAGCTGAAATCACAGAAGTCCATGGAGTTTTACAGGGTTTCCACCTGAAACCATACGCCAATTCAAGGTCTTGAAAGCGTTTTTCAATTTTTGCATAATTCTCAACAAACCAAATAAAACAAATTTCAAGTGCCTGAGAAGCCACAGCGTTTTAACCTCAATGATACTAAAGGTCTGCTGTTTGCAGCACTGTAACTTTTCACCATCCTCCATCATCTTCTTTGGCTCCACTGGAGAGACACGCCAGAGGAGGAAGCTCGTCTGGGATCCTGATAATGCTGCTCTTCCCTGCTGTCTCCCACGCCTCCCCAAGTTACTCATCCTTTCTCAAAAGTCACTTTCACCCTTTGATTTAATATATGTCATGATCACGAATTCTCACACATTTGAATTTCTCTGACCTTCCTTTTGCACACCCAAGCTACGGAATGAACTTAGCCAAGCTTTAAGTGTCTTTCAAATTTTTCTCTCACTTCTGCTAAAAAACCACCATTAATATTTATTTGGTTCTGCTGTTCAATTCCTTTCCAGGTTGAAGCTTAATGAAAAATCTTCAAACTTCAAATTACTTAGTATGTACAAACATTTGGGCATTTTATCTGTCTTCTGTTAGAACCAACAAGTAATCAACTAGTCTCCTTATCCTAAACACTATAATTCTTTCAATTTCTATTTCCATTATTTGACATTCCCATTTCACAATCAATCCATGAAATCAAAGACAATAAAAATATATAGGAGTGATTTGGACATTGCAAATTATTCTTCTAATGGCTTTTGCTGAATATTTTTCTTTGTCTGAAGATTGAAGATTGAAATTTAATCCACAAAGTTTTCCTGAATTCTCTATACATTATACAGGGTCCTAGCCAAAGCTATTTCACCTTGAAGTTGCCAAATACTACAAGACATCTCAAAGTCTTCGTCATGTATTTGCTGAATTCACTGTCAACAAGCTGGGAAATCAAGTGTAAATTCATCATCTATCAAAAATCAAGCTTGACAATGATGGCCGACCTTCGGTATGTTTAACTTGTTGGAGCTAATGTGATAAGCACACAGAAAATGCACAAAGCCCTTATTTCCAACAGTGCTTTAAAAAGCTTTATTTTTTCTGCAGACAGCAGCTTTGAGCACAGTGATCCATGGGACCAGAAAATGTGGGTTGATAAATGTTTATACTTGTCCTTTGAAAAGGGCATGCAAAGAGGTAAAAAGTCCTTTTAGAAATACTAATACAAGCTACCATATAAAAAGCCAACTGAAGTTCTTTGATTTAAAACTGTTAACCAGAACTGGTAACTTTGTAATGAAAATATTTTCTAGGCTAATACTTAGAAAACATATTGCTATTGTTGCTTTTGAAAGCCTTTTTGGTTGCAGCAATTTCTGCAACCATTAAGGAGAGAAGATTGGTAAGTGCTCAGAGCTAAAATAATGTCATTGCCCAATGATTAAAGAATTTTCAACCATGATCAAAGAATCTTCCACTCTGACTCCACAAGTATACTTTCCTCTACTTGATAAAATCACATATGAAGAAATAATACAGGAAGATTAAAATAATGACAGTTTGTTCTATGATTTCTATGTGTAATCAAACTACAGTAAATACTATATAATCTGTATTTAACTAAAATTTTCATTTTCCTGAGACAGAAATTAGAACCAGGACAGAATTTCCTTGCTGCAAACCACAGGTCAACTTTTATAAATGTGGCAAAACCCTAACAGCTAACACTTCTGATCACTCTTAAATTTGTTGCTTAATAGTTACAGATTTTTTTGAGGCATCAAAAAACTGCAACTGTAGAATCTGTATCCTGGTAAGTAATCTGGGGACTCTGTGCCTATTTATAAATTATTTTGTATTTGTTTGACCCGCTGACTTCCTTGGACACAGCATGAAATATAGCTCCATTTTGTTGCACTAGTATGCAATAGAATCACAGAATCATTAAGGCTGGAAAAGACCTCCAAGATCATCAAGTCCAACCTTTGGCCAAACACCACATTGTCAACTAAACCAAGTGCCACATCCAGTTGTTTCTTGCCAACTTGCATTTCTCTCAACACACACACAACTGACAGCTGATAATACATTAAGTGAACAGAGGTTACCTAAAGGCCTGTATAACAGTGCAGTACAGAAGAAGAGTTTTTTGAAATGGCAGTCCCCCATGCTCAGTCTAAGAACATGGTCAGATGTGGTGTCCCAGATATCACTGTGTGATCCATTCCATCTCCTTGTTCCTCGGAACAATTGCCCCACCTGCTCCCATATCTGATACCATAAGAGTATGAGTAATAATATCTCTTCAACCTGACACTGTCAAAACAATCTGGTTTACCTTCAAGATACCTTACATCAGTCCTGCTGAAGTCTTTCCACATAATCAGCTGAGTGTCCTGTGCATGTACAGTTGTGTTATCAGATGAATCAGGGTAACTGGTTCAACTGGACTAACAGATCAACATAATCTCCAAAATAATCCTACTTTGATTGAAGTTCTCACTTTTCAGTGGATTTGGAGGTCCTCCTTTCCTACTTCTAATTAAACTTAAATACTTAGTATCAAAGTACTAAATTATATAAGTTTTACTTTTAATATATACTCACACCTTCCAGATGGGATGACAGCCAATTTATCTTGAATTTTATTTTTAATGTTATCATGGGTTCTGAGGAAAAAGGTACAGATCTGTATTTTTGGGATAAAATTGTGAAATATAAAAATCCCAAATATTTGTATTATGAACTATTAGAGACTATTGCATAAAATGATTTAAGAGTTATCTTAGTTTGCCTAAATTATTGTAGAAAAAATACCACCACCTTGAGATGTCTTTTCTACTGAATAATTAACAGCTTCAACAAATCTATTTTCACTAAAAGAAATTTTCATTCAAAAGACAGAGCAAGACATAAATGCTTTAGCACAACAGCTGTAGTAATTACAGTACAATTTTGCTGTAAAATCATTACCATCTCAGTGGTTCTGAAAAAAGAATAAAGTACATGTAATGTATACGGCAACGTAAAAATATGAATAGGTTTTTATTTTAAACTGCAATACTGCAATTAAAATGTAGGAAAAAAATTAGGAGATGATAGAATTCAGCACTCTATGTTATGTGTGAAACTAACTTCTGGCATTTGGGATTGTTAAAAATAAATGTTCTGCTGAAGAATTGCCAAATAAAGTACTTCAAAGCAGGTCTTGGTAATGAGAAGTAGAACATCAGATTAGCTTGAACACTTGAGAGCCATATAAATGTTTTAAAGAGGAAAGAATCAAGCGGATGAACCTTTACCCTACATTCTTTAAGAATGGTCATAAATAGGATGAAATTAACATGGCCATTCTTATTTACACATGAGACCCTTATTTAGGATTTGTACATGGGAACCTAAATTTGAATTAGGGTGAGATAAGAAACTGAAATTCACTACACTTGAACAGCTCCATCTTTGAATACTTCAGGATTAGTTGTCTTAATCAGATAGAAGACCCTGGACCTCATCAGAAAAAATATTTCCAAAAAAGTACAATATCACATTAAATCTGTTATCAAGCAGAGAGTATATATGGTCTGTATGCATATTGCTTTTTTGTTCTGGAAACAGTTCTGACAGGAAGTGTAGCAAACCAAATAAAATATCATGTGTAGCCAATGCTGATATACAGCTGCCATTTTCCTCAGCCTGCAGAGTGCCTGGCACTTCAACATACAGGGTTCAGGTTTGTAGGCCTGGAAGGTAGATTGGATTAGAGGCCATTCCTTAGTTCTTGCAGGGTTTTTTTGCCTTAAATCATACAAAAGCTAAGTTTCTCCTACAAGAAGGAATCTAGAGGACTCCAAGAAGGGACAGGCAGCTATCCTTACCAGAAGTGCCTTTGTTTTCCATACTGTGCTCAGGACTTTGATGAGGTTGTGTTCTTACACACTCCACAAAGCACTTTAATCCCACTGCTTCAATGAGATGTACTAACCTCACCTGCTAATCACATTGTCTTTCCTGATATGAAAACGTGTCCTGGTTTGAAAGACAGGTGTCTGCTGGGGAGGGCAGAGCCCCCTTTGGAATGGACAAATCAAACTCCCTTCCCTCTGGATTATCGCAATTTTGAAAAATTAAGGGAGCTCTCAGGCAAAGATATTGAGGGTAGGAATAGCAGTTCTTTACTGATATATATATATATATATGTATATGTGTATATATATTTATATATAACAAAACAAAACAAACAACAGCTACTACTGCATTAACAATAAAACAGAACCAGGAACCTTGAGGGCTCTGCCCCACAGAGCCCAGGGAAGTCTGATGTCGGTGTTTTTTCTGAAGAGCAGAGTTGGAACAGTGGAATATCCCGGCTAGTAGATGAGAGGAAATCAGAAGTTCTGCGGTGGTAGCTGGGATGGCGAGATGTCCCCGCAGAGCTGGGGGGGGCTGCAGGGCCACACCGTAGCAGAGGGAAAGAAGCAGCGCCGACGAAGCAGAGCGGTGGCGGCAGGGCAGGGCCGGCAGGAGAGAGAGACGAGCTGCAGGGTCCCAGGCACAGGGGCAGATGATACCTGTCTTCCCTAGGCCGGAATCGGTGGTGACTCTGAACTCCTCTCGCAGCAAGCAAAAGCAGCCTCGCCATCCTCTGTCCTTGCCGAGGGCCAGAGACGCACTGCCTATACCCAGTCCGTTGGTTCCCTGCCCCCAAAACCCGCGCTATCTTCCCCCTCCCAACTTTTGGCCACTTCTTTTGTTTTGGCCAAGTACTCATAAGTAGCCAGTAGTTAGTTTCTTAGCAACTTATGGGAAAGAATTCTACATTAAAAAAAGGAAACAACTCTAACCCCCAACATGCTATTAAACCAACCTGATTATCAACCTATTTACTAAAAAGGGACTATATTTTCACAGTTGCCAACTTGTTGATGTTCCAGGTTTGAAATAGAGCATCTCTCAGAGGGTGTAGTCCAGAATCTATCAGCAAAAGTGTTACTTTTCTCATTTTGTTTAAAATGAGAAAATCTAGGAAACATAGACAACTTAAATTCGCCTGTTTATATACAATTTACACATATTATAAGCAGATTAAATTGGAAATTAGAACCTAGTTCTCAAACTGTTCATGACAATATCCATAGAATATTCATGATCAGAATAACATGGACCATCTTAGTTGCTAAATGATACACTGCCCCATTACTTTCTAAAAGAAGTCCTAAATCGGTCTCAAAATTAACCACAGAACTAACACATCCAGCTATGTTTAATTACTTGTGAAACGGCTTGAAAATGTTCTGTTTACCAGAAGGAGTTTTCAGCTGGAAAATTACTGGGCTTCTAGCAAGAGTTTGTTTATAAGAAAATTTCAAACCCACCTTCTAATGATGTAAGGTTCTCTCCTAAGGTCTGTCTCTTTTGAGGACACAGAAATTAAAATGTGACTTCTTCAAAGTGAAGGCAGTACAACATCCCTAAATGTTCTTCTCTAGGGATGTGAAATCTAACCTGAAAGGTTCAACTGGCTTACAGTCATGACTAACATAATTCCCAAATTTTGCTTCATTTTTCATAGCTGTACTGAATGAATCACTATGCTTCAGTTCTCTACAAAGCATTGCCATTCCTTTCAAGTTAAGAACCTGGTTATTTTTTAATTTTAAAATAGAAAACAAGTCAGTTCTTGACTCATTATTATAATGTTTGTTTACAGTCTTACTAAGGAAGAAGCCTGTGTATATAAAAGCAAAATAGGCAACAAAACAGTTTCTTGGAAAGTGTAACTATGTAGTATGATTTGCTTGTCACCTTCTCAAACATTATGTTCTTTTATTTTCCATTACTTTTCAGATCCTTTACTGCAGCATATTTTTTATTGGAATTTTCGGTTTTGAAATCAAGTTATTAACTTCAATCAAAAATACCATTATTCAGAGAAGTAAGCCTTTTTCAAGGAGAATAGGCCAGTTTTAATACAGTAGCAAGCAGTCCAGACATTGATCACAAGGGAGTGCTTGAAGAAAGACCATGGAGAAATAATGTAGCAAAGTCTACAGTAGTTGAAATTTGTAAAATTAATGCAAATGAGAAAATGCCTTGTTCAGGTGTCTCTTACCAATACATTGCTTTCATCTGCAGTTATCTACATGATGTCATGAATATGCAATGCAGGATGTTCTTGAATGGATGATGGAGAAAGGGAAACTAAGTGCAATGCTAATTAACAGTTCAGTTCTGGTGAAAGTGGGTTTGCATGTATGGCTTAGCCAAGCAAACCTCAAAAGTAAGAGCTCAGGGTTAGTGAGAGTGTTTACATCCTCTCTGCAATTTCACTCTGGAAAGATATTGTGAAAATGATGATGAATTAGATGGATATGACCGTTTTGGTCAGCCACCACATTTTCCTGGGTCAGCAAATGACAGTGGCTGCTGTGCTTGTTTGGCTTGGACCCGCAGGGCAAGGGCCTGGCCATCCCCTGTGCAGTGCTCAATATATTCGCTGCATTTGAACTTACTAGCAAGTGAGCCTTCTAAGCCATTTTATGTATATCTCAGCTCACTATTTCTGTGGGGTTTGAGGTTTTCCTAATGCCATGTTTCACAATTATTGATGACTAGAGAATCAGTGGGAAGCAACATTCTCTTCTGTGGACTCTGGTTTTTAAATGGATTTAAAGATTCAAGGACATGATTCTGAAAGATGTGTGAGAGATATCAGTGTCAACAGTAATCAGGGATTTCCCTCTTGTGCAGTGATACGCACAAAGAAACGGAAAAAACCCAACCAACTTTTCTTACTATTGAGAGGATACACGTAAAAAAATACAGAAAACCAAAGTAATAGTAAAACACTCAAATGAAAGATAAATATATAGCTGAAAACTTTCTTCCAGCTTATTAAAATCTTTGTAGTACCAAACTTATTAGAAGTATTCCCATATAAAAATACATTGAATATAAATTGAAGTAGAAAAAGTGTACTCCACATGGGGTTGTAGAATCAAAGAATGAAGAGATCTATCTTTTTAAGATCTAAGGGCAGATGCAAGTTGTTAAGATATGTATTTGCTTCCATTTTAGGAGAGCTGTGTTGAAACGCCTGATTAATTAACTGAGAGTATGCGGGGAAAAAAAAAATCAACAGGTAAAAGACTCCCTCTAAAATAAAAAAACAAGGAACATGCCGGAAACGTGAACATGACAAAATATAGACACTGGCATGTCATACAGTAACTACACTAGCAAAAATGTTTATGAATTTTTATGAAGAAACTTGCTCAAGGCCCAGAAACTTTCAATTAAAGGGAGATATGCAGGAACAACTAACAGTGACAGAAAAGCAGACATATGAGCACCTAAAGAAAAACATATGATCCATGGCATAACTGTTGGGAAATCAAAGGACTTTTAGGATTTTGCATAATTTTTCTATTAATCTTCAATTTTCTTTATATTTGAAATTTGGTGTATGACAAATGTCATCCTAACTCTGCATACATCAGCTTATATCTTAAAATCTTATATCTTTAAATTCTACTGTTGGATACATATTAATGTGCTTTACATGAAGAAGAAATGTAAGTAAAAAACAATGTAATAATTTTCCTCTGGTAGATCCTAGATCAGGTATTAAGGAAAGGTATTTGTATTATGCTGTACCAGATTTAATGTGAACTTAATCGAGGGAGTAATTTAAAGTATGCTTTGCCATAAAATAACTGTTTTCTACTCTTCAGATTTTCATTCACTATGATTATTATTTTGAGATCACATCACTGTACTTAATTTAAATTTTAAACCAGAATAGTTAATCTCAGACCCTTTTCTGGAATACTCTTAATAAAACTCAAATTGGAGCACCATTAAAAGGACACAAAACAGCAGAGGAAAATATTCTTACAGTACAAAGAAATAAATCTTGCCAAAATGATCTCAGAAATTACCATAACTCTTAAAGAGGATTAATCAAAATAAAATTTAATTAAATTCTTCTCTTAATCAACCACAAGGACTCTGCTACATTCTGATATATTGAAAAAAGAGATCTTGGCACCTCCACCACAAACATGCTTACAGAAATGATATTTACTAAACTCTCAAGACCTCATTTATGCTATCTGGTTGTCTGACATTGATTTGAATTATTTTTGCAGTAGGAGGAATTAATTAATTTCTTTCAGAGGCAGAATAGCTTGACATGCAGATACATATTTGATTACATATGAAGTGAGCCCCCAAATATGACAACAAACAATTTAATCATGCAAATAATTCCTCTATGAGGTGGATTTCTGACTTTTACCCCAGTGATTTATCTCCTCTGATTACAAACCAGACTGTCCTAATGTTTTAAGGCTAAAAATCCAGACTGTGATCCTTTCTCATTAATTACATCAACCTCACAATTCTAACTGCACTATGCACCTACAGTCCCTTTTCTTCAGAAGCCTATGGAAGTTGTTAAGAGACAGACATTTTTTTAAACACCAATGATCATTGTTCCATTTATCCCAAGGACACATAAATACAAGTGCAAAGATTAGAGCAACAAAACCTGTATCTTTTCATCTGCTTTGCCATTCATCTTTCCATTCCTTCCCAGTTGCCTCCAGCTCTGATGAGGCATAGGCACTTCCTTGCTCTTTCCACATGTTCCTACCAGGACTCATGGATGCCCACTTTGCATTTTCATGTATCAGTCACGCTCCTCAACCTCTTTAGCGTTCCCTTTAATCCTCAGACCAGGCATGGGAAATACTGACTTTGCCCGTATAGGCCATACTCATTTATGTTCCTTGACACTTTTGCTCTAAACTGAGCCTGGCCTTTTCTGTTTTCATTTCTTGGTGTCTGGCTGAGGTTTTTTTCCTGCCATTCAACTCCCTGCACTCACACAGTCATGCCGAAGTGGTGAACTGAAGAGTAACACCATTAAGAGGGCATTTTCGCTCACCTTGCCCTTCACCTACAAAATATCCTACACGTAGCTGTATAGCTCCCACAGTGAGGAGTTTTATTAATACACAGCTTCAGTTTAAGTTTATAAGTACTATTTGAGCAATTTTTCCCATGTTTATCTACAATATGAAATAAACACCCTTGAAAGTACATAGCAGTCAAGTCACTAGGCGGGGCAGCTTGCTACAGATCAGTCTTCTGAGTCCAGCTCTAATGATGATACAGGTATTTTTATCAATATTTAATTGATAGAAAGCAAGCAAATATGAAATATCATATGTATCCTAAGGCTTGAATGCACCATTTCCTAGGTCCTCACCACTCAACAATATAATGCTAATGCTGAAAACAATTTAAGGCATCATGGGTCAGAATTTTAAGTGGGATGAATCTCACAGAACACAGAGGAGTTCAATTCGTTTACATGAACACATGTGCCTTCTATCATATTTTGGTATAATGGCATGAAAAAACAAAATGAGTGTTTTTCAAGTGAAGAGTATCTGCACAGGTTTTTTTCTATTCAAAGTTTCATTACAAAGCCATTAACAACTCCGAAGTTATGAAGACAGGTAAGAGCAGTTTAGAAATTCATTAATACCTCATGCATATGATCAAGATGCATGGATTAAGAGTTCATGAAGGATATTTTACTGCTGTCGCCAGTGACGCACAGTTCGTGCTTCAAATGCACTAAATTAATTTGCAGTGCTCTTCAGAAACATTTCAGTCCTGAAAATACCTAAAGCAGCTGAGCCAAGCGACTGGTGTCAGTGAGGCAGGACTCTGGGACTTGCAAGACACAACATCCCTCCCACACACAGAGGAGGGATTCATTATACAAGTATTTCTCAAACAACACGAGTACCAAGCTGTCTCTTACTATATCCACATCTACATATCCAGATTGTTGGAACTTGTGACTTAGCACTAAACTTCATTGGGAAGAACCTTCCCTTTCCTCACCCCAGTCTTGTTACATACCAAGAACCAACTCCATCAGGATAGTTGGTATCTGTTGACATGCTGGATAGCCTCTTACAAGACCCAAGTTCTAAATTTGGTACATGCCAGAACAGATTTTGGAATGACATGATATATTCTTAGAGGAAAAACACATAAACCTTAGCAAAATAATTATTAGATTTTGTAATCTTTTAATGCATGCACCATTTAGCTCCAACAGATATGCACTAACAGAAGGTTTAAAAAATATGTCTTAAACTACCAGGTGTCTCATACAGCAGTCAAATTTTCCTTTCATTGGTGGAGGAATAAATGCTACCTTAAGCCTCACTATGTTTTTCAGTAGCATCCCTTATAACAGGGTTAATTTAATACACTTTAATACAGGCCTAGATCTGCTTTGGAAATTATAAATACTTTTTCTTTAGATTTGCTCCAATGTCTTCTTGTGATAAATAAGGTTGGTTTTGAGTTGCCTTTCTGAATCTTGTCAGCACTTCCCAATCCCACACTTCTGCAAGTGTGGCACTTTTCCAAAATATATTGTCTCATAAATCTTATTTAAACAGAAAAATCTTTAAAGAGTATTTTGCAGACCTACATCAGTGAATGAACTTGGAAACTTTTCTTTTATAAATAGGATTATAGGATGTCCATAAAAGTCAATTAAGAGGTTTTTCAGACCTTTTAGACATTTAGAATTTTAAAAAGAAAATAAGATAAATATATCATGGTAATCCTGTTCATGATGCTTACAGATTTTCTATTTATTAGATCTGTCATTACATTTAACTAGCTGCTCATAATTATTAAAAAGATAAACACTGCTGTAAAATAGATTAATGGTGTTATGTTTCCTCTAATAATAGCAAAAAGTCTCAGCAGTTACTCTACTGTTGGATTACACAAAGTAATTATGTGATCTGTAAGAACATTTACAGCAGCCTCCTGTAGAACTGGACTACTTTTATTTAGCTACTAGATTTTGCTATCCTTCTAAAATTTAAAATGAGAATGTCTAATTTTGTACTAATGTTACAGTGGTTCTCCTAAAGTTACCTGTTCCATTCCACATTCAGATTTGACACAATTGTAGTATTTGACATTTATGTTTACAATTAAGGCTATAGGCATTCATATAACAATACAGAAAACAAAAGCACAAAAACTTTGCAGGCCTTTCAATATATCTCTGGAAGAAAACCAAAAAGCTATTTCCAAATAATATAGATTTTATTAAGCAGGCTGTAAGTATGGATGTTTTTCTCAAGCAAAATTTCACTGAAAATTGTACAGTATCAGAAAGGCTTTTGAGTTTAAGTAATTGGCATTTCCTTATGAAAAGTAAGTCTGTATATTGCCAAAAACCTCTTATCAGTAGAGCACAGAACAGTGGAAGCCTTTTGCAGTCACTTTACTTTTTTCTGAATGTTCAGAGTGGTACATGACAGAACTGCTTTATGCCTTCAGCAGCTGATTCTCACATGCATCGTCTGATAAGGACCATCTGATAAGGATTGTTCTGTTGCTCTACATCATTGAGTGCACTAGACCTCTGCTTAGCTGACGCAATACAGATCAGCCAATTCCTGAATATCTGCTCTATCAGGAGAATTCTCAGCAGCCCAACAGTGCCCAGTCTGCTCCGAGTTCCCAGTCTTACTGATTTGATAATCTGCCCCATGGACTCTCAGACCAGGACACCAGAATGGAATAAGAACCAGAATGTCCAGCTAGGAAAATAAGCATATTAATTCACGTTTCTGTACTTTCTTCATGCACATAATTAAGGTAATTGACTCATCTTTTCAGAGAGGAGTAGGTAGTAAAGTACTGACAGAGAAGGAGGAACAGAAATCATTTATGTAAAAATTCACAAGGAAAATAAATGAACATATAAAGTTCCCATTTATGTTCCTTTTAACAAAATTGAATTTTCCTCTTACAGCTAAGTAATAAATTATCAATATTATTTTAAACCACAGTGAACATGTTTTCAGCTCCAACAAAGGATGACAAATGCCATATTTTTTAAGCTCAGACCTTAAAAAAGAGCTATTTGCAAAAGAATATATATGCATTATAACTATAATACCTCAGCTAGCTCCATTTCCAAGAGAAATGAATAATTATTCCCTTCAAAGTTTAATCTAGTGCTGTGTTTGACTCTATGGAGCCAACTACACTGGACACAAAATTGCCATCTCAGGACAGAAGTCTTGTGCTGGAAGTACCTGATCTAAAGATCTGCTCACCCCAGCAGACTTGGATTTCTCCATTTTATACCTCTTTCACAGAAAGACAATAAATATTAATTATTATAGTTAGCAAATATTGTTTCTATATTATCAATGTATGTTTAAAAGTCAAATATTCTAGATGGGATTACTGGATGCATTAAAAAAGCTAAAGGTTTGGAGAACTGGACCATAATGTATCTACTATGTGGAAATTGCAAAGGTTCCTCAAGGCAGAATGTAGATTTTTGTTCCTGTTTTGTTCAGTCATTTTTCACAGAATGACAAGAGATTTCAGTTCAGTTCTTTCTCTCCAGAGAGGCACACATCAATTGAAAATGTCTATAAATATAAGAAAGAAAGAAATACAGTGTTAAACTGGGTGAAGAACCATAACCGGCAGGATGCCAAAAGGTGCCTTGAACTTTAACCTGTCTATTGATACAGAGAGATGGCCACTGGTACCAGTTGCAGAGCTCACAAAGATGGAAATATCTGGGACAAAAACAAAACAAAACACCAACAAAGAATAAAAACCACTGCCACAGTAAATCAACAGTTTTCTGTTCATGCTTATTCTTTGAGATGTGTTTCTACATAATACCGTAAGGATGCAGTTCCAAGGAACTGCCTGCACCTGGTGTGCTGGAGGAACTGGCTTCCTCCCATGACCTAACAAACACTGCCAGAAGTCACTTTGCTGCCTGTGTGCTTTCTCAGGTGAGGTCAAAGGAAAGGAGCCAACCTACAGGGCAATCCAGTCTGCCCTCATGTTTGAGGTTTGGCACATATTTCAGCTCTTGATATTATGTTAAAACAAAACCTTAAATGAGACTTGAAAAAGTATTAATGAAATAAATAATTAGCTGTAGATATGGGGGGGGGGGGGGGAAGGAGCATTCATAATAAAGCTATTATTATATAATAAAGCTATTATACCACAACTGCTACCAATGCCCCTCTCAAGACAAGAAATGCTTAAGGAATAACAGAAATGTCCCTCTTATAATGATTTTGCTCAAATCCTCAGCATCTAAAGCCCTGCCACCACTTCAGTCTCCAACTTTTGAATCTTCTAGAGCCATCTCATTGGGAATCCTCTGGCTTTGTTTTCTGTCTTTTTCTCCGAACTACAAGGAAAAGCAGTGTAGGCACAGAACTAAGGAGAGGATTACAAACTGATTAAATGTACACAGAATACAATCAAAGAGACAGATTTTCCATTCCCAGCAGCCAAAAAACCAAATCAACCTCTTTAAAAAGCTTCTTAGGTCATCTGCAAAGCTTTCTATATAGTAAAGAATTGAATTATGGTTTCCTGTTCCATTATTTGTTGTCTTTGGTCACCACCCAGGTGCATGGAAAAGTTTTCAAAGTAATGTTTATCTCTGAAAAAAGAAAATTCTTGAGAGCTACAAGCTGGCTAGCTCCTTTAGAAGGAAGAAGAGGATTTGCTTAATGTAGTTCTGGCACAGAAAACATAAATCTGGTCTCAGAAAGAGATGCTGTATAATCTAGTCTTTTGCTTCTTTCACAAATTGTATGCTGCCAGAATTGACAGAAAATTTAACAATCCCTGAAGTGCAAAGCCTTCAGGGAAAGGCTGTGCAAAAATATACATGCTCATTTTTAGTTATCAGCTTTAAGGGTTGTGTGGCTTTGCTTCTTTAATACTGTGAACACGACAAATTTGCAATGGTCTGTCATTTATTAAAGTTGCTGTCAGGAAGAGCAGCTGCCTAGCCAGAGCACTCAGAGAGGGAGAGCTCAGTTCTGTACATTTTACCCTCAACAGTCAGCAATTAGGTGTACAAGCAGCTCCATTAGCAGCCAGAGGAAGACGATGTAATTACAGATTTGTACAACTTGGCCTCAGAACAAAACAAAAACAAAACCAGGAGCTTAATCAGTCATTTTATGTATTAATCATACAGCATGCCCAGAAACAGGAGGCTCAAATCAGTTATCTAAGACAGGCATCTTGCTGCAGTGGAGATGCCCTGGAGAATCTCACCTGGTCGCCAGCTGCTGCTCCAGAAGAGCACAGGTGTCCTGCTGGTCCTGGGTCATATCTGCCAGCCCTGGGTGGATGTCTCAGGCACCCTTGGGTGTCTCAAATGGCACTAGATACCTGTATCTGAGCAACTGATGCAAGCCTAGGCTGCCAATTCTTTACAGGTAAAGCAGACACACGCTCCTTCAGGCAGAAGATATTCAGTTCAGAAATCACTGGAATCTACTTGAAGATAAGTGAGAGAAGGGTTACATTTCTTAGAGACAGAGAGTGTGTGGGA
This sequence comes from Nicator chloris, assembly GCA_013400495.1. Taxonomy (NCBI): domain Eukaryota; kingdom Metazoa; phylum Chordata; class Aves; order Passeriformes; family Pycnonotidae; genus Nicator; species Nicator chloris. The sequence goes on along the minus strand of WAAE01014251.1, from coordinate 8,237 downwards.
TGGTGCTACTGCTGCAGTACGACATAAAAAGCCTGGCCTCGTACATGTGTCGTGAGGAGAACAGAAAAAAGAGAGAAAGCCAGAGACAGAGCAAGCACATGTATACTGCAGTCTTCTGACATGTCAGGAGCATAGTTACCCCTTTTTTCTATGTTTATTCACCTTTTGTGACTGATTTGGCAAATGAGGTCTCACCATTTCCACTGTGCCTAGCTTTAATTCCCCTTCTCAGTCAAGTGTGATGCCTAAGTAACATGAATAGGAAAGCAACATACATTCTTAACACCACAACTAAACACCACAAAAATTTTTACACCATCAGAATGGTATTAAAGGAGCAGAGATTAGATCCACCTCCACTGCTGGACAAATAGCATACTGGCCATAACATAAATGGGATCCAAACCAATCAGATAAAATCTATGGTAATGTTTTTGTTTTCTCTTCTCAGATCAACTCTGTTCTCCTAGCTTGGACTCTATTTTGTAATCCAGTTTATTAGTTACTAGGTCTGACTGGCAGGTTACCCAGGGAACATGTGAGTGCTCCAGTGGAACAACTCCCTCCTCCTCTTTCCTGTCTCCCTGTACTAAATCTTCCCAGTGGCTTCCCTCTCCCTTCCAAACTGAGGACACACTCTGGTTCCCCAGGGAGAGACCAGCTGAGATTTTTTTCCACAGTCAGTCATGTGAGATGGTACTTGACCCCTCCAACACGAGTGACATCACTGCTCATCACAAACAAAGCTGGAATTCAGCCTCTCACCTGTCTTTCTCTTGGTATCAGCTCTTTTGACCTTAAAATTCCTCCAAATAATACTCATCTATTTTCATGTGAGGACAGAAAAGGAACTAAAGGACAAACTGGTTTAAATGTGATGGTTATCTCAGGCAATTTTCAGAAATGAGTTAATAATAAAAAGCTACATAAAATGAGAGTATCGTAAAAGATAGTTTATCAACGTACCCTATAATAAAATAAACCCCCAAAATAATGGAAATACAGTTTATCGTGAACAACCACAATTTTTAGGCTCTATGATTGTGTGTGAGGTCAAAACATTTAACTTGCAAAACAAGAATACTTTTAGAGAGTTCAAATTTTGTAAGTAAGGTGGACACTGGACTTTGAGATATGTATTTTTATGTTGAGCTAACACTTATAGTTGGAGTAAAAGAATCAGCCTCTGACAAAAAAACAACTGAATGGTCATTTAAATGGCTAATTACCAAAATTCTACCTGGACTTAATGACACTGCATCTGCATTCCTATTCTAACTAGGACCACAGGGATTTTAAAAGTCTGTCTGACAGGAGGTAGATGTCTTAACTTTCCTTAGCTCCAGTTCCATTTATACTAAATTACAGATGATAATTTATGTAGGATACTTTATACCATGGGCCAATAAGAGAAACTTACTAAACCCATCACAGTAACTTTTCCAAGATCTTTCTGTGTGTAGAATTTACAGCCACCTCAACAGCGTCCCTGCTATTTGCCATGACCATGGTACAAGTAGCATTCTTTAAGGGGTGATCAGTAATACTTAAAACTTCCATTTCCCAATGTTCTGAAAATCATTAGAAATGTATGAATACCATTATGCAGGTATGAACAGACCCAGTACCACTGCACACAACATCCTGATACGTAAAGTCTTAGTATCTTTTTCTTTTTTAAAGAAAACACCATTTGTCGACACAATTTCACTTCTTCCACTACAAACTAGAAAACAAACGTATTCAGGCTGTGGAAAACATCTGTGATATCTATGTGAGTATTGAATGTAGCAGCTTTATATGTTCACACAAAGCTGGTTTTGAGATTCTCATCAAAGAAGGTGGCAATTCTATTCTTTTACCTCTATTCACTCAACACTGTAAAAAGTGAGATACAACCATCTTAGGTTGCTTTAGAGAGAATCTAGCTACTGGAAGTTCTTTGACTTGGTTCCGGCCTATGGCACAACTATTGCCATATAAAAGTTTTCTCCTAAAAAGTGATCATAAAAGTAATATAAATAAACACACTCTTCTATCTTTATACAATCTATTCCACTAAAATTAGACTACTCGCTTTATGTTTCAGGAAATCATCAAAACATATAAAGAGCCTGTAAGACAGAGCAAAAAACCAGCCTGTCAATAACTGAGGCATCTGTTTCAGCTCTTTTAAAAACCCAATGACTTTCTGAGATTTCTTACCCACCCAAAGATAACAGAAGAGCCACTGGCCCCACACAGTGGGGCAGCTGCACAGCAGACACCTGAACACAGCTGTCACAGCACTGAGACAAAATGGTTCAAGCTCGTGCTTCTGAGAACACTTTGCTCCGGTGCAAATCTGTAATTGTAATATTTGCAGTTTTGCAAAGGAAAGAAGCCCTATTTGTTAACTCAGGAAGCCTCATTTGTGAACAATGGAAAATACTACTAAGCTTTTCAAATAATGCCAGTTATTTTGCTGTAGAATTGCACAGCATACCATATCACGTCACTGGTGCCTAAAATAAAACCTTCCCAGAAACCCAAGTGCCCTATAATACTAATTTTAAGAGATTCCAAAGTTATTCCTAGCAAGTGGTTTTATCTAAATTTGGCTATTAGCCCCTATAGTCAAACTGAATTGGGAAAAGGTTGTATGTTTGGGATAATCATAAGAAACAACATGGAACAACATGTTTTCTCTGAGCATCACATGAGCTGTAGCTCACTGAATGTCAGCTAAAAGGTAGATCTAAAGGTTAAGAGGATATTCTTTTTTCACTTGTGATTCAGCCTCAACACCAAACTCTCAATAGCTGTACAAATCCTTCTTACCACTCAGTGACCTCTGAAAAGATTCTCCACAGCCATATATCTCTGAGTGTCTTTCTAAAGGTTAAAAAGTCATTTGTTAGTCAGATAAGAGCAAAGGGCTCATTCAGGCCTCACCCACTACGGTATATTCACGTTATTATAATTTTGCATATGTACCAGATATTACTGGCATTACTGAAATTTTGTCACAGTAACAGCTATAAAAAAAAATTAGAAAGAAAAATAGAAAGAAAAAGAACAGGTGCATCAGCAGAGGAGCATAATAGTAGTAAAAATGTATGAAAGTTCCCATGACTTTTCCTATTTTCTAAGAAAATGTGAAAAGATCAAAGTCTCACCCAGCTCTTTCCTGAGACAGGAGTAACTGTCACCATTAAATTGTTAACTGCCCTGCCAGTTCTGTCATACTTTCTGCTGAAAGATGCATCTACTTATTTACTATGACTGAGCCTGTCGGGTTGCCCAGAAAACTGTTCAATTCAGCTGGGACAGGGCAGCTGCAAAGGCCTTGAAGTGCTGAAGTCTCATGAGTCCTGACAGGAATTCCCTTCCCAGTCAGAAGCAGTCACACCCTGCACATTCCCCAGCAAGAATTTTGTAACAGGAACGTAAAATACTAAAAATTATGTCAGGAACAAGTGAAAAAACCCTACTGTTCATATTTTGTAGATACTAAGCAAGGACATTCAGTGCAAGGGAAATTTTTATCCTTCTTGTCTTTATATCTTGCAATTTTTATCAATTGGAACAAAGAGAGGTAGTGACATCAAAACAATCAATCTGACCTGATGACTTTAAAATAAAAAGACATAAACCTGCTTTATGCTTAGTTTTAATTTAGAAAGTATTTATGTAAATTTGAAAAACAGAGATAAAAATGTGGTGATTTTAGGTTACCTAGCACTTTTAGAAATAGTCTATAAATTTATGGAAAATGTCAAATCTCATTTTTGAATTTCCAAAGTCAAAAGTAAGTTTTGACTTTAAAGAGGGGACTAAAAAAAATGCAAGCACATTCTCACAAAGGAAACATATGCTATGCAAAAGAAACCATTCTGGTGAAAACAATAATAAAAATAGAAATCTATCAAACATCAAATGGCTTGAAAGAAATAAAATTAGAAGACACCTGTAATTTGTCACATTTCATCATTTAGAATTACAAGCTAAAAACTCTACAGAATCAGCAACGAGCCATTTAATTTTCTTTTAAAACCTGTGTACTCTACTCTGTCATCACCCTAAATATGCCACCTTGGAAAGGGTTGCTTTATTGTCAATGTAATATGAAAAGCTGACTCCATTAATAATCTATTATAAATTTAATGTAATCCTACCAATTTCTTATCTTTGAGTAAAGAAGGAGATTCTGTTATCTTCCTGCAATTTCAAGCTTCTACATCTACCTTGCTTCTACACTCAGTCTCGAGCAAAAGACAGCAATGCATATAAATAAATACAGTAATAAGTGGTTCTTCATATTTTATAATAAATATGTGATTAGGAGTTTCTATGCTGAATAAGTCAGAGACACATGAATTTCCATCATTATGACAATTGATAACAATGTACTTAATATCTTGTGAATTAATGTCTTAGTTTTTGCTAACGTTTTATTTGCATAAAAATTAGCTGGGCTAAAATATTAAGACAAAGCAGAAGAGCCTGGTAATATGAGGTTGTATTTAGTAGAATAGATTATATTTTCATAGCACTTTCTATCCAAGGATATTGTGACATTCTATAAACAAGCTGAGTCTTACACACCAAATTTTCTCCCTGTTCTACAAATAGGGATACTGAGGAACATGAGAATATAGGTGCTAGGGGTCATGGGAAACAGGACACGACTCTCTTGGCTCACAGGCCTATTCTTGCCACTCTGTCCCCACTGTTTCTCCTTCATGCTGAAAATCCAGCAGGGAGTTAGTTCCATTGTCCAGAACTCCAGCCTCAAGACACCGCAGTGACTGACCACTGGAAAGCAGCTGCCTGGCCAAACCTAGCTTTTAAACCAAGGTCAAGGCTTTTCCTACAAGTCCCAGTCATGATGTTTGCATTCATCTTTCTGCTGACCTCTGTTTAATATAACACCATAAGACTGTCTAGCTTAAAAACCATAGATAATGGTTTAGCTGAGTTAATTGCTCCAAATCTATGAGAGATGGTTAAATGGGAATAAAGAGCTCACTTAAAATGCCCTGAGTCATTGCAAATGCAAGCATTCCATTCCTTTAGAAAGCTACGTTTTACCTCTTTTCTTTCCTTGCTGCATAGCTCAGGTAAATGACAAAACCAGGTCATATTGTAACTGCTACAATACAATGGATCCATGTTTGCAGGTAACTAACTGATTTGTTGAACAAACCACAATACTAATATCAGTTGTCAGAAAAAGAGAAAAAAGGTTGAAATTCTCAGTAAGGCCCTTGATTAAAGCAATCATTTCATGTTTGCTGCTACATTCTATGGTGTTGCTTAACGCACATTCCTCCCAATTCAACCAAAGATCGCTAAACACAAAACGTGCATCAACTTGCCAAAAATTTTAGAACTGTCATTTTTATTTTGAATTTGCTCTTTTTTTTTTTTTTTTTTTTTTTTTTTTTTTTTTTTTTTNTTTTTTTTTTTTCTTTTTTTTTTTAAGTGCAGAAGTACAAGTAGCCCAGGTAAGGCACATTTATTACTCGACGTGAGAAAATCTGAAGGACAGCAAAAGTACATGGCAATAACCCCATTGGAAACAATGGTGTATTTTCATTCAATATATTCATAATATTGGACAATCTGTCATAAATTTATGAAGTCAGTCTTTCACTGTAAGGAGAATACTTTCATTATTTTTCCTCAAACTTAAATGAAAGAAAGAGGATTATAGAGTGCCAAAACTAATAATCAGTCTGATCAAAAAAGTATTGATTTTCAGCTGTATCATGTTCAAAATGTTCATGAGGTGCTGCTTCAGTTCTTGACAAATTTGTGGAACTATTGATAAATCCCCACTATTGAAAAATTCAAATTACATTCATGAATGCTGGGTTCATTTGAAGCCCATTTGGAAAACATCCTTGTTTCCAAGTGACCTTTAGCTGTGAAACTCAGGGCTGCTATTTGTTACCAAAATTACTATATTTTGCTTTTAAAATAACGAAGAATAATGGGGTTTTCTTCATCTACAAATCATTTTATAAATCTTATGCTCAAAAACACAATAATGCTTAGCATTTCATTTTGCTCAAACCACATGAGAATAATTGTGTAATGTTTCCACAGGATGAGATACATACTCCAGTATCATTAAATAACACATATCCTAATTTTGTTTCATCGTTTCTAAATTTGTCTCTGTTACACAATGATTGAATTCCCATTGCCAGTTTTACTGCTTCTTAGCAAACAGCATCACTAGGGGACTATTACTGCCTATTATTTATTAAGTACTTAAAGTAGTTGCCATATTTTGGGGTAGATGTTTAGAGATGTATCGATGCCAAGATTTCATAACACAAAAAGCCATTTTGTTATGTAGAAACAAAACTGCTTTGTAAGCCACTGGGAGAGAGAGCACATTTCATATAACAACATTTCTGAGGCAGAAAGAGACAGTTTACTGGACAATTCTGGACAGTAAGGAATGGGTGGATGGTGTCACTCGTGTAATATTTACAATATTTTAAATTATTTACTACTAATCTCAGGAGCATGCTCAATACATACTTTTAAAAACATTTAATTTCCTTTTAGCATTTACACGCCTATGATAGGAACCCTACTGAAAGGTACTGATGAAGAAACTCAGATTATTTAGCTACATTTTTCTTTTGAAAAGCCTTTGCAATTTGTCTCAAATTTTGTTCCTGTCTAGAAATAAACTCCTCAGAACCAAACTGAAATATATACCTTATTTCACTATGATCTTGAAAAGTTTTTGTACCTAAAATAAGATATTTTCCAGGTCAGTTAAGACCTCCTGTGATGACTGCTTGTCCAAAATCCTCATCTGCTATACAGATGGGGAAACTCCACCCACAAGCCATGGTAAAGGCATATGAAGTGGAAGAAATAGTTTCCTGAAACTATCAGAAGTCTCCCACATGCCTAGGGAGGAACAGGCACAGTACTTACAAGCAGATGCATCTCGCCTTCTTCTCTCTAATCCAGTCTGCCCAGATGCTAAACACATTTTTCCTGCTATGTCAGAGATGCACATTGCTTGACAGAGTTCAAGTACTTGATTACCAAATGTTCAACTTAAATTCATAGCTTTTTCTGACGTGTAGATCAGGGCAGCTATCAGCAAGCAAAAGACAGAATTAGTCCTTCCACCCACAGGCTATTTAAGCCTATGTGTGGCTGTAAGGTCATGCCCAGCCCATTTAAGTCAACAGCCTATTTCCATGTTTAAACTTCACAGATCTGAGTGTTCAAACACATAGCTGAACCCACCTACTCTGACAACTTGCATAAAGATTTACCGCTGCTCTTGCCCAAAGTTAACAAGGATCACCAACCCTTTCCAACCTGCTTCCTCCCCGTCAGCATTTTTTCCAAGCAGGGATATGCCTTGGATTTTCTTGGTGACTTTCTGCAGAGCCCTGGGAGGCAGAGCACAGAGTCCCATCAGCTACTGACCACAGGCACACACATACCTGGTGTCACAACAGGAGAACTTCACAGAAAAACGTGTCTGCTTTTCATTTGCATATCAGAACTGGGCCTCAGTGCCCTCTCACAAGATCCCCACATAAAAGGACTTCCAGAACCAACAGTGTGACACAAGTGTCTTGATTTTGAGAATTACCCAAAAAAATCAGCAGTGATTGTTGTTTCACACCCCTCTCTGAAGTTTAAATATCATGCCGTAAGCATACAATATTAGAATGGATTATTCAGAATATAATAAGGGAACTATATGCAGATTGTGAAATATTTATAATTCTTCATGGGGTTTTTTCTACTACTTAAACTTCTGGAGGATTTATTTCAAACAGTTCAAAAATTTTATTTACACTTCATTGATTTATGCTTTATGGTGCAATAGCTTTTGTCCAACTGTGTTTTTTATTACCACACAAGAAATAGCCAAGCTTTCTCAACACAATGTTACATTATTTTCCATAAAGAGAACCAGTGTATTTGTCCCAGAAGTTCATGGCCCAGAACTCAGTAGGCATGATGTATTCTCTTTGATAAGATGTTTCATGGCAACATCTCAGCTGAAGTATGTGTATTAATTGTACAACAGGTCATAAAGCCACAGTTCTTTAGCTATTGACAGATATTTTTAAAAGAATAACCCTAGATTACATTATCTCCATCCTTGGACTGCAAGAACAGACCCAGTTCTTCCAAACTCATCTGAACAATATCCTGCAAAAATCTAATCAGAGTGGGGAGGTTCCTTCCAACCTGAATTA
>WAAE01014250.1:0-42938 GCA_013400495.1 Nicator chloris | reverse complement strand
CGGCGGCAGTGGTGGAAGCTCCATGGTGCGGCCGCGGAGTGCAGCGCGCAGCTCTGCCCACACTGGCGGCAGCGTTCGCCGCTGCCGCTCCTCTCAGAGCGGCCTTGCCAAGCGGGCCGACCCGGCCCACCGCCTCCATGTGGCCCGCGCGGCCCGGCCCGGCTCCCCGCACCCCCCTACGGGCTAACAACTAACAATGGGTACAAGTGTTAACAGGAACTTCTTAATTAACAATGGAAAGGATTTATATCACTTAAATTTTCATTTATCACAAAAACCACACAGCCTAACCACACAAAACTCACGAAAGCCAAGATCAGGACTTCCTCACGCTCACACATGTACCCTCGGCTCGCGCGAGCCGCGGTAACTGCTCCCCGCGACCCGAAGTGAAACTGCCCACACACCAGAACCTGCGGCCAGCGTCCCAAACTGTGCCGCTACAAGCCAGACCGAATCGAGCCCATCTCTTGGCTCAGAACACAATGAGCCGCGGCTGCCGCTACCGGCCCCCCTGCTGCTTCCCTGCCTTGGGACACAAACTCCTGGTGCTGTTGCCAGCCTCACGTGGAACAGACTACCAATACCGGATTCCGCAGATTTACAAACTGACCCACTGAGGCATCTGTTGCGCGCAAGACGTCTCTTTGCGATTTACAAACAGCCTGTTTCCAAAGGTACCTGTCTTAGTTTTTAAACATACCTTTTTTTCCATAGTTCCAGTAGGTCCTGGTCTTCCCCTGGGGTGCCAGTAGGGTGGAAGGAGCCCTCCCCCAGGAAATTCCTGGGCGGGCGCCCTGGAGGGGTCCCCCAGATCCCGCTGGCCCCTCGGCCAGAGAGAGCAGAGTCCTGCCGTGGTCGCCAGATGATTTATTAAAATATGAATACCGGTCTGATACCGATACCCAACTTCGACGGACAAAAGATTCTCTAACTGTTTAAAGTTAGAAAGTGTATTTTTAATACAGTGCTGCAGCACTGGGCAGCAGCGTGGGATAATTCCCAAAACCGCGCTCCGATTACAAGAAATTTTGGCGTCTATTTATTTACAAAAGTCTTGAATATACAAAATACTAATACATATGCACAACACTAACCACTTCTATTCTTAATATTCTATTCTTATTCGCCTTAAACTTTCAACCTTTTCAATGGATCCAAGATTAATGAACTCCTGGTAGAACTCCCAGTTTCCTCTCTACATGACTTTTGAATGGATTTTCCAGATGTTGAAATTAGCAACTCTCTGTTCTCCTAGGCCTATTTGTCAGGTTCTCCGTCCCTCATTAACAAACACAGCTAAACAAACATAAAAATGACAAGCAATTACTTATTCGCATCCAGGATAGCTATCTTAAATCCAGCTTCTTTTAATTAACTATTCCTATTTCCAGCAAACCTTATCTACCTATTTGCTTTAATTAATTCCAGCAAAGCCTAATTTTAACTAAAATACTGGCTGTTCCTAGATACTTTAAAAATTAATGTTTCAAAAGGGCTGTTCCCGTGCCAAACATCCCCTCACAACATACAAGTGTTTAGACTCTGCAGGAGTTGGCACTCTCATCTTTCGGTTTGTGTACTTGTGTTTTGTCATTTTGCTAGGTGCAGAAACCCTATTCGTTTTCTTTTTTCCCAGGAAGCAAAATGCTACTGCATCAACTTTCCTGCCTTTTCCAGCACTGGATGAGATTCTGCTACAGTTGGAGTTTTCCCTGTCTGCAGCAGCAAGAGCAAAATCGTTGCTGGCTCTTTGCTACTTTTCCACTTCAGAGCTGTAAAGAACTCCAAGCTCCTTTTTGCAGAGAGAACAGTGTTTGCTGCTTGGAAGCAGAAAGGCATACAGGGGCTGGAGCCTGTGCAGACAAGAACAAGGGAGCTGGGGAAGGATGTGCAGGACAAGTCCAGTGAGGAGGTGCTCAGGGAGCTTTAGCCAGAAAAACTGCAGGCTCATGAGGGACCTTCAGGCACACTTCCAGAAATCCTGAATCCCAGTAGCAATAAAAAATGTTTGAAAATGCAAATTGTTGTATATCTGATGTCTTCAGGTGTAACAAAATGTCATTGCCCCTCTTTTCATAGTCCATAGTTTCTAGTCTTTGCTCAGTCTTTAGCTGGATGAAGTCGGTAAGGAACCTAGGGTGGTTTAAAACACATCGGGACTTCTTAGTCTAGATGAGACTGCATATAAAAATAATATTGTCTTAGAAAATAAAGAGGCTGTACCCTGCACCTGCTGAGCAAGTGGTTTCAATCCCTTGGTTTTTCCCTCTGTACTGGCAGGTTGACAAAATAGGATGCATTCTGTCTGCAGGTAAATAAACAGCTGGAGGGGTGTTGTCTCTGTTCAGAGCCAGAGGCCTGTCCCTTTCTGTTTGCCTTCCCATCTTTTTTAAAGGCTCCAGCCTTACAGGAGGGTGAGCATACTCACACACAACATTGATGTGACCTGAGACTGCGCCCAACAAGTACCTTCTGTCCCACTCCCCCAAAGCTTGTCATTTAATCTCTGACATATGTATATTTTGGCAAAGCATTCTGAAACACCCATCAGGCTGCATCAGACTTTGTGTAGGTAGTGATCATTCACCCATCCCTGACATTTAGCCCTTTTTGGAATCTAGGGAGGGGATTGTCCATCTCTGTCCTGCATTGGTGCACTCTCACCTCCAACCCTGTGTGCAATTTGGGGCACCTCAATATAAAAAAGACATTAATCCATTACAGTGTGTCCAAAGGAGGGCTATGAAGGTGATGAAGGACCTAGAGAGGAAGCCATATGAGGAATGGCTGAGGTCATTTGGTCTGTTCAGCCTGGAGAAGAGGAGAATGAGGGGAGACCTCACTGGGGTCTTCAACTTCCTCACAAGGGGAAGCAGAGGGGCAAGCATTGATCTCTTCACTCTTGTGACCAGTGACAGGACTTGAGGAAATGGCATGAAGCTGGATTGGGAGAGGTTTAGATTGGACATCAGGAAAAGGTTCTTCATCTGGAGAGCGGCTGGGCACTGAACAGGCTCCCCAGGGCAGTGGTCATAGCACCAAGCCTGATAGAGTTCATTGAGTATTTGTACAATGCTCTCAATCACAGTGATGCCTTAAGTTTTAGCTTTCATAGTTTCCAGATTCTGTACTACATTAGAATATAACTGAACTTCATATAAAGTGTTAGCAAGCTCTCGTCACATTTTAGTTAGACAAAACAATCCTTTTCCAGCCCCAGAACCAAGGACACCATTACAGCTTCAGGCCTAAAAAGTACAAACAACAGTGAATTGAGGAGAGCAATCTGGGAGGATGGGACTTCATAACCTGAAGCTGTAACTGGACAATTAACCCCGATATGTAAATGGACCAAAACTTACAAAAGTGTGAAAACGTGTGACTGGTCATCCATCTTGGGTGTAGCTTCGGCCAGGCTCTTGTACTGCCTAAGGTGTATCCTTGGAAGGCCTTTTTAATAAATACCTACTTTATTTCTTTAACACTGTCTAGCCTCTGTTCTAGATAGCCTCTCAAGGCATCAACAGGATGTGACTCTTGGGGTGACCTGTCCAGGGCCAGGAGTTGGACACGATGATCCTGATGTGTCCGTTCCAACTCAGAATATTCTATGATCCTATGGTTCTATGACAAAATGATAAGCTACACAGAAAACTGGCAACCCAAAGCAGCTCAGGTCAGATTTGTTTGCAGCTGTAACCTCCTCAAGATCTGTGGAGTACCAGCACTGTTTCCTCTACATTCAAGTATAGGCGACCACCAAGGTGTGAAGGTTTAATATTGAGACATTTGTAATTTCTGGTGCTGTTTATAAATAAACTCCTTAGCCAAGAGCTACTGGATATTTTGAATTCCAAGAAGGTAATGTTCTGTGTCTTCCTACATGTGCCAGTGCTGAACCGTTCAAAAGAGACATTGATAAAAAGTTGCCCTGTTCAGTCTAAAAAAAGCGATACATCTATTCTCTTGAAACACAGTTCTGCTTTATCTGGCTTTATTTTCAGTGGAAGGGGAGACACACAGTGCTTTCCTAGTGCCACCTGTTTCTGGCAGTGCAGGACCTGCTTGTAAAGCCACTTAGAGTTCCTGTAACCAATAATTACTTTGGATCTCGCTAATAAGAAACTCTGCTCTCAGCAGTATGGAAAAGAATTAAAAGTAAATAAAGGTCACATGCTTACAGAACCCTTCCCATGTCATTAGCATTTCTAGTTGATAGAGTGTATTGTTTCTTACGCCTGTGTGTAGAAGATGCTTGCACTGCCTGTGGAATGGTAATGAGGGATGTTGTGCAGGCGCTCATTAAGCGCCTTGGCTTCTTCAAGGGCCTTTTCTTCAGATCTTTTTCCAAGCCTGGCAAGACAGGTGAACCTCTGTGGAAGCAAAATTGCAAGTGTCTTCTTTATTTTGTTAGTTATGCATAACCCTCCCTCTGCCTTCAGCACTGAAAGCTTTTGGTAGTTTTTACTTTCTTAGAGTGGTAGTTTCTTTCCTTATAGGTACTTAGGGAAACACCTGGAGTCACCTATCTCTGGTCTACTGTTTCTATATCTGGTTTATTTATTTTTTTAACTTCAAACATGGGATGTATATGTGTGTGAAAAGGATATCTACATTTAGGTGTTTGGTAGGAAGTGAGTGTCTTCAAGGTTCCTTTGTAATCACTGGAGCTAAGGCCTATGGAAAACCACTCAGGACATCAAAATCATCCCTGCTAAATTATCCTCTGGAGAAGCATCTCTGTTTCCACTGCCTATATAGGGAACCCACACAGACCAGACTGAATTACCACAGCTGAAATAATATGCTGCAGGTGGCATAAATACCCCTGGACTTTGAGCTACTACTCACCCACTGAAAGGCTTGAAAGGCTTCTAGTTTCCCTATTAATGTAGTCATTCTGCTTACCTAAGCAAAAAATTTTGAAAAAGCACGTCTTTGCAGAAAATTGTGTATTAAGCACCAGCCTTTATTGCACCAAATAGCACTTTTAAATCCTCACCCCAGGAAGCTGTTGACACATGTTGGAGTCACTCTACCACCTTCTCCCACTAAATGTGTCTGTAATTGTATTTGTGTCCATGGTTACACGTTGCTGTGGATGTGTTGGCATGCTGATCTAGGCCTGCAAGCCAACCAACACAGCCTATGCTGTGGCCTGGCCCTATATGACAGTTCACCTGTGAAGGTAACCAGGATCTCCATCTGAATCTCTTTGAGGCCTAAACTAAGCAGCTTAGAAGATGGCAAATGGAGCTGCTACACGCCTGAGATGGGTGGCAGTCTCTGGCAGTGAAAGCTGTGACCTCCTGTTTGAAACCTGGCTCACATCACCCTGAATGTTATGTAGGATGTTTCTTCCTGCCATGCCCTCTCCAGAACAAGATATTCTCTGTGGAGCAGTATGCTCTGAAAGGCCAGGTCTGGCTATTCCCTTCCAGCACTGCAGGTAGAAGAAGATGGCTTAACATAAAGGAAGACACAAAAATTATCTGGAGGCTGGCCAGAGGCAGGTGGGAACAGGCTGAGAAGGTGGAGGTCTGTTTGGTCTGGTGACATGGCTAGGTAGATTCATTGTCTAAAATCCCTTGTGGGAAGAGAAAGACATGGAAGGAGTAATTGGCTGCAGTCAGTTTGGGATGGGGGAAGTTTTCTTAAGGCCAGGTGTAGGAAAGCTTGAAAGCACACATTTCATCATAATTAGAGGCATTTCTGACATGAAGATAAAACTTGATATGCAAAGTCTGTACATTTGGATTTCATGTTGCGCTACACCCCCAGATTTGGGCTTTATCTTATCTTTACATGAGGATATTAGGCAATTCACCACCACCTGCAATTTACTTTGACTCTGGTGACTGTTAATTGTTACAGCATGGATTGAAGACATGTTTTAGAAAAGTCTCCAGTTTGTTATTTGGTCATCAAGTTGAAACGGTCAGTGTACCTTGAAAAAGGTGATAATAAACCTGATGAAAGCATAAAGAAAGCTAAGTGATACTAAGAAGTTAGGTTATGGTCTTCTCTTTATTCATCCACCTATTAGAGGATGAAAGGGCACATAATGAGACAGAAGAGTGGTACATCGAAGGCAGACAGGGATTTTCTTTGCATGTAGTCTGTTGCCATTCCTGAACACTGTCCACATGCCTAAATGTAACAGGATCCTGCAAAAAGTCAGGCATTAAATAGTCTCCAACACCAATTGGAATAGCAGTGATAAAAATATAAATTTCAAGATTATTGAATGGGCTTCTGAGGTCAGCTATGCTATATCTGTCTGTCACAGCATTCCTTGTGCTGTCCTCTGGAACACAATCAGTTAACACATTCCAGTTAACACAACCAAAGCCTGGGAGCTATTTGCTCTGCCGGTTTTATCAAGTATAATAGTCACCATGCTCCTATGATGGTCTGTGACCATCAGTTTATTTATAGTGGATACAATAACACTCTGCTGGGATTTTGGCATTCTGACACTACCTGAGTGACTGCTGAATGCTTTAAGTGTACTTTAGTTATTTGTTCCACAGGTGAACTCATATTCTGCTCTACTTACAGATGCTTGTGTTGGCTCTTAGTGGAAGGTTTCAGACCTCTTCTGCTCCTGTACAAGTCCTGTCTAAACCAGCACAGTGGCAGGACTGTTAACCTGGCTGATATAATTCCCAGACTCTGGAACAGCTTCTCTGACATGAGACTTATAAATGCTTTATGAGACCTGTAAGTTTCTGACAGGAACTTAGGTGCTGCTGCACTTCGGCCCTGCACAGGCAGCTCCTGGTTGCCTCAAAACCAACTTTGTCTGCAGTCAACTTGGCCCTCCCAGCTGCCTGCCCACATCTGTACAGTTTTCTTCCCAGGAATAAGCCTTGCAGTTCTGCAGTCCTGGTGAGGTTTGGTGAGCCAGGGACCTCTGCAGCATGCTTGGCTGTGCAACATGGGCACCCCGAACACTGTCTGCTGGTAGCTGAGACCCAGGACTGAGCCCTTGAAGGATGCCTAGGGATGGCCATCAGTTCACAGTTTGTCACAGTTTGACATCATTGCCAAACATTTTTCCATCTGAGATCATGACCAAAACAGAAACAAAGGCAAAACAATTCAACTATGACTTACAAAGATAGATTTATTCACACACACACTTAGAAGAACAAGAAAAGGAAAAAAACCCCATGAAAATGTCACAAAACACTTTTCCCTCCTCCCTTTAACAGCATTCCAAATACAATCTAAACATCCACGTCCAGTGGTCCACCCCCCTGCAGCCTGCCCGAATGCCGCACAGGTTTCTCTCAGTCTTTGGGAATATTTCAAAATGCTCATCCAGCCTTCAGTGATAATTTACTCAGTCCACACTGTTGCTAGACAAAGCACACCCAAACCACCAAGGGGAAAAAAAAAGTCCACTTCCCTCGAAGTCTTCATTCTTTGTCTCATCTTCTTCATCTCAGCAATCTCATTGGAGAAGGAGAAAAGTGTCTACAACTTATTTTCAGTTTGCAGCTTCCCATGATGTCACATGCTGCAGGGTGTGATAAGAAAATCCGGGCCAGGGCCTTTATTGAAAATCAGCTCTTTATTAAGGGGGAAGGTCTCGCCCAGGTGATGATTCTAGGTCCTGCACTGTAGAGGAGGAGGTTCCAACAGAACATCTTCAGGGTGCAGGGAAGACGATCCAGGCTTCCGAGCCTCATGGGAGTAGCCCAGGAAGGCAATGTGGCTCGGTGGTCTAGGGGGGGGTCCATGCCGGGGGAGCAACCTAAAACTCAGGGAGAGGCTTGGAAGTGAAAGATGTATAAGTCAGATTAGTGTACATTTGCTCACGGTTTAAGTATGGTCAGAGCGCCGGGCAGTCCTCAAGTGACCCTCTGGAAAGCTCTTTCCTGGTCCTCTGGTCCATCTCCCAGAATCCTCTCTCCTCAATTTGCATGCGCAGGGGTGAGCGTAGCACCATCTTGGTAGACTGAGTCACTGGATCGAGGTCATCATGATGGGCAGAAGTGTGATCTTCCTTAATGGCCGCTCTGCTTCAAGACACAGACAAGCTTCTCCCCTTTCCCACAAGATTGACTCTGACATAGTTTTACTACTTGTAACAATTTATCAACAGGCATTTAACTGGCAACATTTAACACATAATCGTGGAACAGACAACTAACGTTTTACTAACTTACAAACTTTATGCTTGAGAACCTCACAACAGGGGAGGTGAGGACCGGGGGCTCCCAGCCTCCCCTCACCCGTGCTCACAGCCACCCCATAGCCCTGGCGGGGGTGGCCTTTGCTCCATGCCACTCCATCTTCCCTTCTCAGCACGCCCCCACCCCCGGAACGACAGGAGGGGGAGGGAGCTCTCTCCATGCTGTGGCCCCTCGCAGCTGCCATTCCTGGCCCAGCCTGCACGGCTGGCACCCCTCTGTGGCGGCTTCGCCGCTGCGGGTCGCTGCTGCCACCCAACCCCAGCTCGGCTCCGCCACCGCTGCAGCTCATCCCGCCACCCCGTGGGACCGGCGGCTCCCCGCCGCGCCGCTGCCGCCACGGCTGCCCACCCTCTCATGGGCTCGGTGCCCTGCTGCGCCGCCGCGCGGGCGCGCAAGCTGTTCCAGCTGCCCACACCCCCGCAGGCTCAGCACCACTGCCGCGCCACCGCCACTCGGAGCGGCCTCACCATGTGGCCCGGCGGCTCTGCCACACCCGGGTGGCCCGCCCCAGCCCGGCTTGAGCCACCGCTGTGTGGCCTGGCCCGCCGCCTCCGCGGGACCTGACCTGGCCCCGCTGGCTCTGGGCCGTGTGGAGCGGCACGGGTCCCACCACAGGCCCGAGCCGCTCCAACTCCCTTCCCTTCTTCCCCCTCCCCACCCCCGCTAAACAACGGGCTTGGGGGGAGGGAAGGGAAAGTGGCCCCTCCTCCTGCTGGGCCCCCGGGCCACCCACGGCCTCTGCCGCAAGGTGGCTCGGTTGTTACCTGTTGCCCAGCAGGAAGGCCAAAAGGGCAGAACTTCCTGCTATATCTTTTTTTAAAACATAGCCAGTGGGAGTGTTCCTCAGACGTAATATCCTGGCTCAAACCATTACAGTTCTCTGTAGTGGTACAGAGATAATTTCATGTGTAATGGGATCAGGTAAGACAGGAGACATATGGGCCCTCTGACCTGAAATCTTTTCATCCTAGAAAAGGAAAGGAAAAGATTCAGCCTTTTCACAGCTTCCCTCAGAGGACACTCAGAGGTAAAACGGCTGTGTTTACAGTTGTTGAATTTCTGAGCTGTGCATTCTTGCCCTTTCCTCCTACCCCAAACAGTGAAACGTTTGCTGGTACTGTCCAGGAATTCACCTGTTGGTATTTTAATATGCATGTGTATGATCACCCGGTTGCTACAATTACACTGTGGAAATCTTGCTTCTAAAAATACACCAATCTCTGCTCTCCAACACTAGCATGAGGTAATGGATCATGTTCCCTAGTTGCCAGTCACACACAGGAAGAGGGCAATCAATATGTCTGGCAATGCATAAAGACTACAACAATTATAATTACAACCAATTTTCCTTTCACTTAAAAACATCATCTTCTAGTCTGCATTATCACAGCTTCAGCTTTACAATGCATTAAAACAATCATGGTTTCCTTTTGCTAAATAGAATCCTATTATTTTGCTTGAGAGCATCTTTGGAGTAGCTCAAAGTAGTAAGGTTTATTATGGGAACCATAAACGAGCTCCTACTCCAGCAAGTGCTCTGTTGCTATCAGTGTACTTCCACCAAAACAGAGAGATTTTGCATCCCTCAGGTTGTGATTGTTGTATTTTGTCTAGGGAGACACATGTGCACACCATCTTTTAAACTTAAGGTGCAGCAAACTCCCTGATCTTGTTCTATCTCCTCTTCTGCATTATTTAAATGGCAGCTGAAAGCACTGTGAGTCACTGGAGGCTGCAAAAAAAATTGATTCAATGCCATTAATTTTTACTATTATAAAAAGCTGTATTTTGGAAGGTTTTTGCATTACAAATAGTGCCTCTGATCCCAGAGGAGCTACTCAGTGTATAGCCTTACTCAACCTTACCATTGTGTATTTTGTTCAAATAATGTCTGCGTGGTGAGCAAAAGAGAGGGCTTGGGAGCCTGAACTTCAGTGTTGTAGCCAAAAGTCAGAGTGATGAGACAATATGTGGAAACCAGTGTATTCCAAATTACAGCACTGAGTGCATAGTAATGCTGTTGCATGTCTGTTCTTCCCTCTCCCTGCCCATAGAATAAGAGCAATAATGTTAGAAATGGCAAGGGGCATTCATGAATTACCACTAATTTTACATATTGTCAGTGCTTTGAAGTTGTTCAGTGAGCGGTGCTAGTTAAAGTACACCTTGGTCGGTGTCTATTCGAAGACACATAAAGGTCTGAAGCCACAGAAGAGGTCTTCTGGCAGTGGGGTTTCCAGCCATGGTTCTCTAGCAGGGAGAGGACTGGCAATCCTTGAGAAAAGGCAATGGAAAAAGGAGGAAATAAGCTCATCCTAGACCTGCTACTGAAACCCAGGATATTGGAAATTTACGATCCTGAGAAAAGGAAGATAGATATCACATGGTTTGAAGAAGGAAATCTGGACATCAACCTCATAAATTTACAATCTTAGGGTATAGTAACCTGATGTCACATAAGAATTGATCACAATAGAGTATAGAAATTGAAAGGAAGAAAAATAGAAACCAGAAGGAAATCACCAAAAAAGAAACTGCTGAGGAATACTTAAAAATTTGTATAAATACCAGCAAGAGTTAGCAGTCAAGTGTGCAGTTGGAGGGAAAACCCCCTCCTCTGTACCCAGCACTGCTTTGCTCACATTGTACCATCCGAATTATTAAATTAATAAATGAAATTGCTGCTTGAGATATTGGCTGAGTCAAGCTTCTCATTTATTACAGCCTCTATTCTTAGAAAAGTGGTGAAAGTCATAATTTAAAAATAAAATCAAGCACAGTGCTAGCAAAGAGTCATATTGGTGGTATTCCTGTGAATAAATCCCCCAACACAAATAGGCTTCACTTGAAGCTCAGAAACACTCCACCAAAATAAGGCCCAGCTGTGAGGTGTCTGTAGTACTGATCTCAACAGGAGAGAAGAACACACAGCTCTTGCCACATCAGGTGTCCTCCTCGCCCCTTCTCTTCCCCCCAAAACATGGCTGTAGTTTACTTTAGTATTACAGGTCAAACGAGAGCCTTTCAAGGGCCTCCGTAGGGCCTGTGCAAGTGGTGAAATTTAATGTATATTCCTCGAGGCACTTCAGCAGGTGCCGTGCTTCTGCTGTCTGGTGGGGACTAGATGATGCTTTTATACCATTCACAGCCATTTCTGGTTTGCATTGAAATTACCAAATGCTGTGTTTTATCTCAGAATTTCCAGATGTCAACATATTCCTTCTTAGGGTTGTGTGCAGTAAGCAAAGGGGCAATCTCTGTCTGGCTTTGAGCAGGGATGGCTACAGATTAATGCTTATGGCTTAGAGCTAGGATGAACTTCCTGTGCAGCAACTGAATCAGTCATTTTATTGGGAGAAAACCCACAGAACTAGCTGTATTCAAATCCTGTTCATCTGCTGCTTTAGTACTGGTTGAATTTTGAGGTTTCCATCAGAAAACTTCTCCTGTGTTTTACAGCCACAAGAGGATGTAGGGCATAACCCTTTACCCACTTGGGTCACGCAGAATTTTTCCAATAACTTTAACTGAGAGAAGCTGAGACCCAAAAGCTTCCTCTTGCACTCAGTCAGGCCAATGTGAACTTTACTTAAGGTGACACCAAAAAGTGGAACCCTGGATCTCACAATAATGTGCCTCTGGAGCTGATCTGGTGGTTTTACTCACCCTGTAATACTCACCTATGAATCCAGCCCCACCAGAGTGAAACACATGTGTGAATTATACTGCTGTTTTACCCTGTGCAGAAGTGATCAGTGACCTGTGCCTCATCACCTGGCTCCAAGGTCTGAGTCATGCTTGTTAACTCCTAAGGCTTACACTGCCCAGTGATGTCACCAGGAGTCTTGCAAGAGTCAGCAAGCTGTTCTTTCCTCTAATGAAGTTAGTTGATGATTGTTCTGCATGGTGCATTTAAACTGTAAAGCAGCTTTACACAAGCTGCTACCAAAGCTGCACATCTCATTCTAAAGTTTCACACTACAGTCCAACGAGGGAAAGAGTCTGAAAAACAGTCAGGAGATAAAAAAGCCAGAAGTGAAAGAGTCAAGAGGGTATGTAATGAGCATTGGTGGTTCAGATAAAAGACAGAACAACCTAGTGAAGATTTCATGTTTTATTGTTATTAAAAGTTCATTATGAAATCAGCACAACACATAAAAATAGATCTGTGGTGAATGATACATTGCCNAAGATATGAGGTTAATGTCCAGATTTCCTTCTTTAAATCCATAAATTTCTGTGGCTGATGTTTAGATTTCCTTCTTTAAATCCATACATTTCTGAGGCTGATGTTGATGTCCATCTTCCCTTTTCTCAGGGTCATAAATTTCCAATATCCTGGGTTTCGGTAACAGGTCTAGGATGAGCTTATTTCCTTCTTTTGTTTAGGTGATCACAAATCTTCATATACATTTTAAAGCTATAGTTCTAAACTTATTACAAAGCAGTTTAAAGCTTATAATAATTACTTATTAAAAGCCTATAAAAAACTTCTACTAGTTAGAAACCTCAAAACTTGTACTGTGAAAACTTTGAAGCTCACTTTATTCACTTATGAGTAAGCAAGATATTTGTTTAAAAGCCTTATTCCATGTTTCTTTCTCGGTTATTTATTAAAACTTATCTTTATAACTGTCCCATGGCCGTGTTCCACACATCTCACAACCACAATTACGTAAGTCACTTCCATTTACCTGACACGAAACAAAAATTGCACATTTTACACAGTCATTCTGTGCACACTCTCACTTTTTAAAATCAGAATGTAATGAATACAGGACATCAAACCAGTGAACTGTGAAACCAGTGTTCCTGCAGCAGAGAGAGGCTGTGCTTCCTGTTGACTCTATCCCACGTACAATGCAGTCAGAAATAGTCCTCTCTTCACACTTAAAAATAAACTTAGTTTTAGAGTATGCCCCAGCTGAAAAAAACTGGAGAGTGAGAGCTAGAAATAACTCTTTTCTTAGGGACCTATTTCCACAAAAGTCAAAGGGGTTTTTGACGTGGATTTTAAAAGCAGAAGGACATAGTTATTTGTTGACAGACAGATTGAGAGGCCTAGCAACAGGAGCTAGGGAGGACCTGTGGCAGAGTAGGAGTTTATTATTTTGATCTTGCACATGCTGCTGAATCTCCTTGTTGTAGTAATTGTCTATGTTCATTACAGCAGTGATTGCTGGGAGGGTATACCAAAGCCAGATAGGGTGCCTGCAGCTCATTTTCCTTCTTCCTGTTTGGGTTGGCCTCGGTTCTAACCCTGCACACCATTCATTGACTTTCACCTGTGTGCTTTCTGATCCACCTGAGAAAACCAGAACAATACCACAATTATAAAACCCCTCACCAGGTCACTTACTGTTCCTACACTGGTGTAAGCTTTTCTTCCTTGCTTCTGTGCTTATCACAGCAGGCATTTCGAGTTGCCTTCAGACCCTGACTCTTATTCCTTGTCATGTCAACTCAAGGGGTCCTGGGAGGTTGCTAACTGGCTCAGCAGACTTGTTCTTCTGCAGTTTTCTGCATGGAAAGGTCTCTGTGCAGCCTCAGTGCAGAAAACAGTGCTGGAGTTCTCTGGGCGGAGCATTTCCTGTGGATAGGACGCCAAATGAGTCCCACATCAGATATACTGCTTGAACGTCTTTGGGGAAAAAAATACCTTAGTGGCGTAGCTACTCCTATATTCTCCCGTTTTTATTTGGGAGCTTCTTTTACTTCAGTTGAATAGGAACATGAACCAATCCATGCTGTCCATGTTTGTGAGCAATGCTGGTTTTTTGCCACAAGTCCTGGTAGGGGGTTGCAGAAGGTGGCAGCTAAAAATGTGGGAAAAGTCCATCGCTGGGAAGCTGCCTTGCATCTCCACAGCCTGTGCCCTTGTCTGGCTCTGAAATGCCCACTAATGCCCTCTGAACACCTGCTCTTTTAAGACTACAACACATCATGCTACCCCAACCTCACTACTAAGCTAATGAGCATTGTGGCTACTCTGACCTTGTTCCCTGCACAGTGAATAGTTTCAAAGCTGAAGACAAAAATCTCAGTGCTGCTCCCTGTATGAAAATCTCTCCATTCTCAGCCTTGCAGCAGGAGAGTGACAAGAGTGGAAAGCTGGCACAGCAGAATGGTGATTCAGGCTCTCCCTTTGGTTTTCAGGCTGTTTACTCAAAACAGCCCTTGAGAAATATGCTAGGCCTCAAGTACATCACATTCAACCAGTTTAGCAATATTACGCCTATTTCTGCTCAAACTAGCCAGGGAGGGAAAGCGGCATATATATGTTAGTGCAAGTTCTCATAGACAACATGTGAATATTTAGTACAAAATGTTCTTTCAAGGTGGGGCAAACATTTCTAATCGTGACACAAAAAGAAGCTATTTTGTAACAGTTTTAACAAGTTGCCTGTGAAAAAGCGTTTGTGTGAAATATGTTTAGACAGACTACCTCACATGACACTGAAATATTTCAAGGCTCTTTCTGAGCACGCAATAACCTAGTTTCATTTTTTTAAAATCAAATCAGCTTTATCACAGCCAATCCCAAACATAACTAAATAATTTGGTTGTAATTTTTTTCTTTTTTTGTATTTTTTTCCCTCTTTGGGAAAAAAAAGCTATGCTGAGTGTTTCTACTCCACATCAGTTTTACCCATTCAAGACTTCTTTCATTGCAGAATCAAATTCCTCATTCAGAGGAAACCAAAGAAATATTCAGCTAATAAATTTTAGCATAAGATTTCAAAGGCTAGTTCATTCACTCCTGAAGTCCTGAAGAATTGCAGCTTCAAGAAGCTCACAGACTACTTGTGCCTACTGAAAAGCATTTTATAAACCTGGCCTAATTTGGAAACAGTGTTTATTTCATGTCTATAAGGGCTTACATCCAAAACGAAGATATGAATAATCCCTAAATTGTGGAAACTGAAAAATTCAGGTATAAATTTTGCAGCACAGTCTCCCATTTGAAACATTCATATTTGACCAAAAGCCCAACTGAAACAATTAAGGCCTCAGTTTTCTCTGACACTGCACATGCAAGTGTTCTGCAGTTGCTTCTTAACATGATCAGCCAGTATAAGTCAAGCATGAGTGGAATAGCCCTTGGTTACACAGACATCATCCTTTTTCCACCTGCCATCACCTGGTAGTGCCAAGAGCAAAAGAAAAATAAAAAGGCTTCCAATCAGGTGATAGACAGATGTGAAAGCTTTCTTTAACTGTGACTTTCTGCCCTTTCTTGAGCTCTCAGCCAAGCCATAACCCATCAGAAGAGGATTCACAGCCATTCTTGCCTCAAAGCCTGGCTCAGAAACCACAAGAGGGCATGATCAGGTGGTGGAGTTATGCAAAGGCAAAACCAGAATCAGGGTCAAAAGAGCATTCTCCCCAGAGAGCAAACTCCTGGAGCAGGAACAAATGGGAGTGCACAGCACAGTGGGTGAGAACAGGAACCCCAGGCCCTGGCTCCCACCAGAGGTGCCCCTGATACTGCACTGAGTTCACCTTGGCATCCCTGGTGTAGGCACCGTGCTCTGCCAGGCCCTCGCGGGAGAGCGAACAAGTGAGGGCTGTGAAAATCCAAGGCCGCCAAAATGCTTTTTCCGGGATACAGTAAAGGCATGGAAGGGGAATCTCTACTGGTCGGCTGTCAGGGAGATTCCCCTTGGGTTTGTGCTACTGTAGGGTCATGGTGCTACTTACACTTCCCACTGGCCCAGTGGGCCAGGCCCAGGCACTGGCCCTGCATCAGCAAACCTGGCTTTGGATGTCCAGCTGGAGAAAGCACTAGGCACACAGGGTGCTAAATTTCTCTCCAAACAGAATTCATCTTCTGCCTGCATCAGCTTTGGAACCATAGAGAATTTCCAAACTGCACAAAAATCCAAAATACCTGATGTAGAAGCACCTTTCCCTTGGATTTTTATTATCATAATTTTTAAGAATATATTTTGTACAAAACGCTGTCAGCATTCTTTATACAATGGAAAATGACACAGTCATTATGTATCATGTAAAAGAGTAAAAACAGAGCAAGACAGGAACATTTCAGTTCAATCTGGAGTACAAATAGAATCTGATGTACAGCTTAAAAGCCACACACCAGATAAAAAGTTCATCTGGAAAACAACAGGTTTTCTTTTATTTTGGATGTAGGAAGCAAAGTCATGGAATGTCAAATGTTAAGGCTAAAAATTAAAATTTTAATTTGTATTTTAAAGGTGGCAGCCTGATTCTTAATTCATCTGCAACAGCAGCAACAACCTACCCACTGTACAAAGAGATTTGCACTTGCAAGCAATAAGAATCAGGCTTCTATGCTCAGAGGACTCTGATTGACCTCAACAGGCTTTGGACTAGAGCCACAGTTGGAATTTCAGCTTGCAGTCTAAGGCTTCTTAACCGCAGGCCAAATTAGCAGAAAATGAGGCATAGCATTGGCATTCTACCCTTAACTTTGGATATTCCAGTTCTGGTTGCTTTAAATCACAATTTTATTGCAGGTTTAACATAGTTCCGTTTGTGAGATACTTTTTTTTTCTTAAATACTGTGCTACAAAGGATGTTTTTATAGTCTGTGTTTTAGTCCCTATATTATGTGTTTTAAAAAATTGTCTAAATGTATGTTTATATCATGATTATAACTACTCAGAAAGACTCACTAAAGTCCACTGTGAGCAGCCAAGGAAAAAAGTGTATTTAGTCCTAAAGAAGTCAAGAAAAGTGGCTGTGTTCATTTATAGTGTAGCGCAATGACGGTGTTTATACAGCTATACTTACTATTTTAAAAGCTACTTGGAAAGTTATTATTCATGTGCAGTAGCTGATTTTCAAGCATTAGTAACTTGGCTGTCTAGACAAGTTTTAATTGTCATATCAAAGGCCAAATATGTTGTCAAACAAGTGTAAAGAATCTCCCATCTCCCTTGGAAAGAGGTTAGTTCTCTTTCTGAACTAAGAGATTGCCAAATTTAACTTTTTCTCAGGTTATGAAAGCACAGTAAAACCCACAAATTTGCTGTTTAAGTTTTTAAAATGGATCGACTTCAATTCAAACCTATACTGTGCAGCAAAGTTAGTAAGCCCTGAAAAACAGATTCTAGTGAATATGCAGAGTTACCCCCCACCAACTACCATGCCCACGTTTTCCCAGGGCCTAGAGGGCTCCGTTAAAGTGTAATTAAATGTGTGATAGGAAACATGGTCTTTCAAGACGATATGTAAAGTTTACTGGGAGAACCTAAAACATTTTGTACATTCAAAATGTTTACACTTTGATGTTCCTAATCATCAGTGATTGTTCATTTTTACTAATAATACATACAATGAGTATAAATAAATAAACTACAGATAAGTTTTAAAAATTATATTAACAATAGGTTGTGCAAAAACTCGTAACGATCTACATTCTATGCAAATACCCTGACTAAAATATACAGGCTGTGTCCACACACCCTCAGTCAGTTTTTGCACAGTCCTTGGGCCAAACCAGTTGCTGAGGGCAATCAGCAAAATTCCATTACAAGCTATGGAGGTAATGCTGATTTACACCAGCAGACGGGCAGGCCCCAAGGTGTGTGCAAAAATGCCACAGAAATCAGTGGGAACTGTGCTTGACTAAGGACTAGACAGTTTCATTGTACCCTATTAAAGTGAGTAGGAGTTTTGCCATTGATTTCCATGGAACCAGGCTCAGGCCCTGGGTAAGGACGTCAGCACGTGGCCCTATGTTGTGCTACACTACTCCACTTCAGTGCAGAAACAATATTTGCAAAAGAAAAACTTGTTTTTGTTGTCACTACTGTTCAGTAACTGGTTTTAGCTCTGCATTTCAGAGCTTGCCTTTTCTGTGAGATTTGAAACGAGACTGCAAGTCTTTCTGAATCCATTCCAATTTGATTATCCAGCACAGGTGGGCTATTTTGATCTAAGAAAAATGGCTCAATGTCTATAAACCAACAGTGCTCTTTGTTAGGATAAAAAGCAGCCCAGTTCATCGACACAGGAGTGTAGAACTGCATGCGGAAAAGGAACAGGGCCGCCTTCCTACCATAGCTGTGTCCAGAGCCAGCTGTCACTGCTCCCAACAGACGATGGCACCTGAGCTGGTTTGGAATCTGCAGTCCTAACAAGCTCAGCCCAGTTTTGTAAGCTGAAGATCTCCATTTATCTTTATTGTGTCAATTGATGACAGTGTTTCAATACGGTGGTAAAAATCAAAGAGCTGATGTCCATCCACAAATATTCTAAAACGGGGATGCTCACAAAGTATCTCAACCTGTAAAAGATAAAATGTTGAAGCATGTTGTTCACAGTGTAACTGGGGAGTTGTTTCATAGCACACAAAGAGCACTTCAAATAGCGTTGATACAGCTGCACATTGTGCTACTGATGTGCCATGAAAGAGACAAAGGTCAGACCAGCTTGCCCCCTTGACACCAGTTACACCATGATGGATCTGCTCTTACTGCAGAGACATTAATCCAATCTCACGCTGTGGTAGCAGTAAGCACGCTGCAACCCAGTCCACTGGCTACTGGGAGGTTTTGTGTCTTGGAATAATGCCAGAAACAGACTCAAACTGCTAATCACAGCAGGAGGAAATCTTACCTCCAACCCAAAGCTTGCACTCCTTGCTACAAAGTTGTTGGTTTTGTTGTGGGTTTTTTTTGCTGCATAAGGAGGCAGTTCCCTCTGCAAGGCTTTCCGCATTACTTTTAATTTACTGGAAGGAAGTAAACACGGAGAGGGGATAAAAGTTTGTCCTCCCCTCCCACACGTATGCAGCTGCTGCAGAACTAAAAATGCTTCACTGCCATGGCTGCAGACTGGACTCCATCCTGGGGCTGCAGTGAAGGAAATGCAGTGCAGGATTGCTGGGAATTCAGCTAGACAGTTCTCAGGAGGCACAAACGACCAGGGAGGGACACAGCTCATCCCTCCTCCTGAGACACCTGCAGAAATGCTGTGGAAAAGCCTGGAGCTGAACGAGCTGGGACACGTTGGGAGATTCCTGATGTTTGGGGTGGCTTGAGAGGGTGCCCTGTTGCTAAGCTTTGCTGGAACTGCCCCGTCAGGAAGCTGAGACATGAGGGCACAGAACGTGTACTTTTACAGGCCCTTGGAGACCTCCAGGTTTAGACAGACTAAGGAGAAAGTCTTCAGGGAAGCCACACGTAAATTCTGGGTCATTTCCAGAAGCTGGAAGTCCAGAGTGAAGTGCTGCTACCAGACACTTCACTCTGCTGCTATTACAGTGTATAAAAATGGGAACAGGGCCCGTGACAAACTGACTGGGCCAAAGCCCAAATGACTTAGAGCATGTTGCACCAGGAGAAGTGGCAGCAGGCAGACCAGGCAGAGCTGGAACTCCTGGATCCCTGGTAGTGCACCAGGTATCAGGGAAGAGACCGTGCTGCTACAGAGCTCCTGTGTCACTGCAGCAGTGCCTGCCTGAAGCCTTCTTATGTAAAAGATATGGTTAACAGTGCTCATGGTCCACTTTTCACATCACCCGCGGCCACGCCACTGTGCTAATTGGACTGGATCACAAGTAATTGGCAAGAACACTTAGTAGTTTAATTTATTCACTGAGAGGGAGATCATCAAAGGTACATACTCCATTGGGAGACTCAATTCTGTTTGAGTATTTGGAAAAAAAGGAGGAAAAAAAGGCAAAAGAACCCTTTCTACAGTCTCCCATGCTAGATGTGCAATATTGCTGTCCTGTAACATCATCTGTCATTAGTGAGACACACACAAAACTTGCTCTGGGTAATTTGTCTGGCTCATCTAAGGGCCCAGTCACCACCCAGTGCAGAAGGCAGTGGAACCCTCTCAGATGGAGCAGCACCCAGCCTCCAAGCCTTTTCAAGTACATTTCCCACACCACCAAAGGGTGTTGCCAGTTCTGGTGGGAGGGTGAGTTTGAAGAAGCAAGTAGAGCGCAATGAATTTGCAGCAAAACCAGTCATAAACACCTCTCAGCACCAAGCATCTGGGGAGATGGTGAGCTTTTGGGGTTGGGGGAGATTATCTTGGGGGCAAGAAAGATGAGGAGGGTTTGGCAGCTGGTCATAGCACTAGCATTTAGCACAGGGGCCAGTGAGGTTTTGTAAGAGGGATGGGAAGGAGGAGGGGTTTTCTGGGTCAGTTGCATGGAAAAGGCATGCAGCCGTTTTTCCTCAGTCTAGTGAGAGGGAAGCAGCCCTCTGCAGCTGCATACTTTGTTAGTTCTGATTTGCAGACATCTTCACATAACCATAAACACTACAGATGGGAATCTGCTTCTAGGTCAACCCAGTCCATCTACAGCACCACAGCACTTCCATGTACACCATTTTCAAGTCACTACAGACTTAAATTTGATGGAAGGTTTAATCCCAGGGTTCAGAAAAGAATAACCACTATTGCTTAGCTGTTTAATCTGCTAACACGAAAAGCTATGGTCAACCTTAACATCACATCCCTGGAGACAAAGGATGAACATGATCCTTATTAGCTGCACTAAATTGCAAACAGTATGTCCATTAAAAAAAATCAATATACACAGCAGTCCCACTGAATATTAACATTCTCCAGTAATAACTTGTAATGCACTAATAACATAGAGGTACTTCTTAATTTATGGCTATAAAACTAAACTCAGGAAGTTGCACTTCATCACACACTATTACAACCTCTGACTTGTCATAGCT
Organism: Nicator chloris; assembly: GCA_013400495.1. Taxonomy (NCBI): domain Eukaryota; kingdom Metazoa; phylum Chordata; class Aves; order Passeriformes; family Pycnonotidae; genus Nicator; species Nicator chloris. Next base: position 22,036 of record WAAE01014250.1, on the reverse strand, counting down.
CCCAGGTGAGGTGTTCACAGCCCCATCTGAACTGCCTGCAGCTGCACATAGCAGCGGGATCTCCACACAACGCGATGGATACAAACAAACCAGCAACTGGTGTCTCAACCAGAGCAGTGCAGGTTACATTGTGATTTCATGAAAGGCACGTCAGGTTCTGCTGCAATTCGTATCAAATGACACTTTATCAGACGTGGTGTAAGCCACTGCCACCCTGGTACTCACCCTAAAAGGCTGGTCCGGTATAAATGGAAAGTAAGGAATAGATGACTGCTCTTCCCCCCATTCTCCAGCTATACAAGAGTTTCTGACAAACTGTCTCTCTGTAAACACAGCTTTCAGTTCTATGGCTACATCTGCAGGAGGATCTTCTGACTCCCCACAAGTCAGACTGATGCCAAAGCTGCAACACAAACAGAACAGCTCTCATTCAGCCAGAAAAAAGCAAATCAGCCCCAAATGCCTCCAGTCTTATTTCTCAGCTTATTAAAGCCATATAGCAGCACAGGCTGGAAGACAGCTCAGCTCATTCAGAGCTCTCTAAAAGCTCAACAGAGACAAGAACATGTTTATGGAATGTGTGTGTGTGCATGGCGTTGTGCACATATCTGTACATATACGCAGATATATATGCTTGATATGCTTCTTCACTCCCAAGTGAAAATGGAATCTCTTGAAGAAATGCTCCCTCTATGGGTCAAAGGAGAAATCAGCACGCTATATTTAAAATGATAAAAATAATCCTTTCCAGAAAGGAGGGATCCGTGTGGATGCGTGTGTGTACGTGCGGGTGGCCGCACCCCTTCGCCCCCTGCCCGGGCCCGACGCCCCCGCCACGGGCAGCCCTGCACAGGTGTTACCTCTCGGGGTTGAGGTCCACTATGCCCATAACTAAGATCTTCTTTCCCGGCCTCATTCCTCCTTTGATATGCCCACAGAAGGGGACGATCTGGAAAGGACAGGGGGAAGGTGGCGAGGGTCAGCTCGGCATCATCAGAGGCCGCTCTTGTGCAGCCGGAGCTGAGCGGGGGCGGGGGAAAGTAAAGGGGTTGACAAAATAAAATACACCACCACCCTCACCAAAAAAACACCAAAAGCCAAAAACACCACCCGCCCCCCCCCCCCACAAAAAAAACACAAAAAGCAAAAAAAACCCCCCCCCCCCCCCCCCAAAAAAACCCCAAAAGCCAAAAAAACCACCCGCCCCCCCCCCCACACAAAAAACAAAAAAAAAAAAAAACCCCCCCAAAAAACCCAACCAAAAAAAAAAACCAAACCCACCCACAAACAACCCAACACAAAAAAACCCCAAAGGTGATTTACCAGGCGAGGGAAGTACACATCAGCTTGCACCGGAGATCCCAGGGAGTTGTTTAAATGCCCATCCTCTATTTTCTGCAGGTAAAAAGGAGAGTGCTGAGGCAGGGGCAGGCGGAGTCCCCCAGGCCGCCCCGCACCGCACGTGCCCTGCCCAGCCCCCTAGCCCCGTCCCGGTGCCCACAGTCGCACTCACCAGCGCGTCCCGCTCGGCCACGGTCCCCGCCATCTTGTGGAAGCGGTGGCGGCGGCGCTGGGGACAGGGCGGAGGGCGGGGGAGAGGGAGGGAGGGATGGAGGGAGGGGATGTCTGTGGCAGCTCCGGCGGCGGAGGGGTAGCGGCGGAGCCGGAGCGGAGCCGGTGCAGAGCCGGTGCAGAAGTAGGAAGGCGAGCAGGAGGAGAAAGAGGAGGGGTGGTGGCCGGCTGGCACTGCCTCACCCGGCGGGGAGCCCAGCCCTTGGCCCTAGGGGGAGCCGGGCAAGGCGGGGCGGGGGCTGCTGCCTCTTCCTCCGCTCCGTAGCCCCGCGGCGGGGCCGTCCTTCGGCGAGCGGGGAGAGCGCGGCTCCGCTGGGCTCGGGGGATGACGACGGTCCCGGGCTGGCGGGGGCCGGGCCCCTCACCTGGCGCCTGCAGGTAATGGGTGCCTGCGAAGGGGCCACAGCAGCCTCGCGCCCATCATGTCACGGATCATGTTTATGTCCGAGCTTGGACACCTTGGCGAAGAGGATGTGACGAGCCGGGAGTCCTGGGTGACTCCCTTCGTCCAGAGGTGGGGACACTTCTCAGCCCTTCCGAAATGAACATCCACCCCTCTCCCCTCCGTGCCCCGTGGCGAGGACCCTCAGGGAGCTGAGACCCCGCGTGGGGTTGGTGGACAGAGCTGTGGCCCGAGGGTGAGTGGAGTCTCCCGGCCGAGTGCTGCCGCAGCTCCTCTGGGCCCGCTGTCCCTGCAGCCTCCGGCGAGGTGCAGTAATTGCACACGCCGGCCTGTGCCAGTGAGCTGCCATTGACATGCAGTGGCCGTAGTTACGCTACGCGGCGGTGCCTGCTTGTGCCGCTCTGCGGGAGCACGGCGACCTCCGGGCCGAGGCCACCGGCCCTGCTCGTGCCGCGCCAGGAATCCCGCGCCTGTACCACAGCAGGAGTCACTCGACCCGCCTGACGTGCCGTCATGGTCCTTTTGAGGAGTTCAAGGCCTTGGGTGGGGGGAATTGAGGAAGGCTTTCTTGTCGCTTTTTCACCACTGGAATTTGATGGCATGCGCATCCCTTCAGGAACGTGACACAGCAACTGGATTTGGCCTGTGCTCTTGCAGGACCTCACACGGTGCCTTGGCTTTTCATGCTTCTTGCTTACACACTGGGCTGGGTTGGTGAATGTCCCTGTCCTTCCTCCTCCGGGGCACTGTGGGGATTAATTACATTAAGTAAAGTGGAGTGGGAGAACCAAAGTCACTGCAATATTTAGGATTTCAATATGATGGTGTCCGTTGGGAAACACTTGCAATCAGTAGGTGATGCCATTTGAGAAATCAAGAGGTACTGAGTGTAAGAGCAGATTGTGCAAGTGTTTAGACGCTTGGCTATTTTTTCAGTAGCGCCCACTAATTTGGGCATGTTTTCCTCTCTGGATGCCCAGTTGGAGATGGCTTGTAGAAGCTCATGTTTGGAAGTCATATACTGAAGTCATGGCTTCTTCAGGGTGTACCAGCACAGCTGCGCACAGAGGAAGTGAGCTTCCCTGTGGCCCAGGTCTTGGCATGGGAAACCTACTGGACTGTTTTCTTGCCAAAACGCTGAATGTCTCATCACCACATGGAAAAGCATCTTTCTAGAGACTGAATTTGTAAATAGTGCAGTAACATGAACCCATCACACATCAAAAACTGGTGGCTTTACAGTTGTCAGGTGACTGCATTCACAAGTTTACCACAAAGTGGAACTGGAATTAGCTTGATGGGTTTCAGATCCTGTATGCTGCTTACCTCACCATGATGATCATCTTTTTTTAATTGTATGGTGTTACACATTGTCCAAAGAGCTCTTTTCAGAACACTTTGTCTTCTCTGCTGTACAGAGACCCACTTTGTTGGATAAAATTAAATTCATTGGACATAAAATCAGGCCAGCCAGTTGTTTGTGCCCAAAGCATGGTGTTTTATGAAGGGAGAGGCCATAATTATGTATTTGTTTTTTAGCTGGTTTTAAATGAACTTTTTAATTTCAAAATAATTAAATAGCAAGACTTGTCCATTTGGCTAGCTGCTTTGCCTTGTGCTCGTCCTTTTGGCGTGTTTTCCCAAAACTAGCACAAATGCAGCATTTGTTTTGTTGGCTGTGGATTGACTGGAACAACCCGCACTATGAAATTTTGATGGAAAAGGACATTAATGAGTTTTTAAAGCTCTGGTGGCCTTTGCCTGTCTGTTTCTGTGCCATGTTATCCTCTTAGCCTGTAACAGTCCAGGAAGACACTGAAATCCTCTGTATACCATGAACACTGTGAGGCAGCCAGAGAGGAGCTCTGCCTCTGTGTGCTGCTGTCCTGCCTGTGTGATGGTCACTCCTGTAGTTTCTCCAGGGAAGAAGGGAGGTGTTCTGCAGCAGATTACCTGCATTGCCTAGCGGTCCATGGAGCAGGATGTCATGTCTGGGCAGCACTGTGCCTCTCATCTTGGAGGGGCTTCCTTGCGACCCAGCTTCCCAGCAGGTTCCCCTCTGCAAAGAGCTGCAGGATGAGTGCTGCACCTCAGCTCTCCTCTACTTGTTCTTCTGAAAAAAGAGAGGTCTGAGCCTAATCTGTTCCCTCACCCATGTAGTGCTTGTTAAATCATCTGTACAAAATAGTCCCCAGTCAGTATTTCTAACAGCTTTCTTGGCAGGGAAGCTCTTGAGTTATCATACTTAAGGGCCTGAGCTTGCAGACCTTGTGGTTGTAGCTGGAGCAACGTGATAAATATTTGTGCACCACTGAAATGGTGCTGAGGTACAAGCTACCAAACTTGTCTGGTAGACCAAGTGCAAAAAACCTTGTGGATTGGTATTGTCTTCCATTTCTGGGTTTGTACAGCCTTTTGCTCAGTGGGAGCCTGGGACTCTTGAAATGCAGAGAATCACATAAAGATTAAAAAGAAGTGGCATGGCGTGAACACCTTTTGGGAGCAGTTAATGACATGCCCAGCCCAGCCCACTCACCATTGGTGAGAACTGGCAAACCCAGAACTTCATCTTAATTCCAGCACCTTGTATCTTGCAGCCACTCCCTTTGATGATTTAAAAAGGTGTATCTAATTTTTAGCTGGCCTTCACTGGCAAGGAATGCAGCACAATTGCAAATTTGGTGTGGTAAAATTACCCCGCCTTTCTTGCCCCATTACCACTGACATTGCTCTCGTCATGCCGGGGTTTATAGGCTGACTTGTAGAACCTCTCTGGTTTGTTTTGCTTTTTTAATGACAATGTTGAGAGCATGGGAGGTGTTTGCTGGTTTCATGGAAGCTTCCTTTGGTTTCTGGGTGGCAAGGCACCCCACTCCTGGTTTTTGTAAGACCCGGAAAAAGCTGAGTAATACAGTAAAGGAGAATGTCTGGGAATAAATGTGATTCGGTGGTTGGAGCCAAGTGTTTAATAGTTCAGAGGAAATGCTGCTTTTCTGAATTACACCTGAATGGCAGTGCTGATAAACAATTATTTGGGTTGTATGTGGGATTTTTTTGCCTTTGTAGCTTTGCCACTGCAAATCCTCAGTTAGAGGGGTTTTTTTCAGGCAGAAATTTACCCTGGGTGGGGTGTCCAAGGCAGGACTTGAGAGAGGATGGTACTGACAATTACAAGGGTTTGGAAGGGACAGGGGATGGAGAGCAGAGCAGGAGATGTTGTACATGCCCTCTGGCTGTGTGGCTTCAAAGTGTTCCAAGGACAGGTTCCTCTGGCACTGTGCACCGAGGAGAAGCCATGGAGTGCTGTGTTCTGGTGGAGGTGTCCCTGAACCTGTCCTCCCACCCTCACCCATGGGAAAGACAAGTGACAGTTATCAGTACGGACAGCATGGAGGGAGTGTTTAGCAGCCTGTGTGCTTTCACAGGCTTGTGCTGTCACATCCCGGGGGATGGAGGAGGAAAGCCAGCGCCGGGAGAAGCACCCCTCTTGACATTTATTTCGTGTGGCTTCACTGCTTCTTGTGGCCCCCTGAATTATTTAGGTCAAGGGTTTTGCCCTTGGGGTTCAAGCTCTGGCTGTGCATGAACCCCCTGGAGAAGCTGGTTTTTTGGGGCTCCCAGTAACAAATTGTGTAAACTGGTGTTATAGGAGATGGTCCTGGTGGCTGAGTTGCTTGGTTGCACACAGAACTGCTGCACACTCTGGTGCAGAAATCTGCATATCAGACATATTTGTCTTGAAGACTGTTTACTGAAGTTTGTCCCAGGATCTGAGGGCATGTACATAAATGCATGTCAGACACAGTGGAAGCCACCTCCAGCTCACTGCTTGCCTCTCCTTATAGCAAACAGGGCACCAAACTGCACCCACATCTCCCTCTGTCCCCTGGACCAGCCGTGGGTGCTGGGTGGGAGGAAGGAGCTGGCTGGGGAAGAAGAAGAGCAGGGAGGTCACCATGAAGACACAACATTTGTTCCTGCCTCTTTCCCAGTGGCTTCTGCATGGCCAATTTCAGGTGAGTTATGGTTCCCACATACAAGAGGCAGGCAGAAGTTCCCAACTGTGCCCATGCCACAGAGAGGGCAGAGGGAGCCAGAGCCAGCACCTCTGTTCTGCCACCGTGCCCTTTCCCACAAGCGCAAAGATCGATCTCTGCTCTCCTCAGAGAAGGCTGTTTCTGCTCTCTTTCTGCAGCTGAAAGAGCTGTGGATGGACACACTGCTGCACTAAGCTGGGGGATGCTCCAGGCACAGCTGGGCAGGGGAGCACAGGTCCCCAGCTGGGGAGAGGTGTCCCTGTGGCTGCAGCAGGTCTTGGGCAGAGCTGCCTGACAAGAGAGAAGAGCTGGCTTGGATCTCAGCTCACTCCATGTCCATTCCTGCTGCACAGGACACCACAAGGAGCCAAGAGAGCCTGGGTGACCCACCTGGAGTTGAGCTGCCTCCACGTCACTGATAGTCTCTCTGCTCTGGGCTCAGTCACTGAGTGCTGGTGCTCCAGCCGAGCAGTAGAGGCATCACTGCACACCTTTCTCCTACCCCTCTCTCCAAGTGGAGTCCAGCCAGTGCTGGGAGCCTGGAGAAACTGGAGGAGGCCAGCAGAGATGACAGTCGGAGACTTTCAGCTGCCTCTGGCTGTGCTGTGGTGCAGGGACATGCAGCCAGTGGAATGAGCTTGTGTGGGAGGGAGGGAAGGGGAGTCCCATGGTGCCAGTCAGGGAGATGGAGAGGTGTTGGGGAGCCACCAGCAGCACTGGTATGTGCTTGCTGGCAGTACTGGGAGAAAACCTGTTGTGCAGGACAGGGAGCCTGGGAGCACGGAGAGTACCGGCTCTGCCGTGCTCAGTCTGCTGGTGCCAGGTGACAACTCACCAGTGGCCCTTTCTGCTGAAAATACTGCCTCCTGCCTTTCTGGTTTTCTCAGAGTTCTGTGACTCTGTTGCTGCAGGTGCTAATTCATGTTCATCAGCTCAAGCGCTGTGACTTTTGGGCCCCCCCCCCCAGTTGATGTCCACAATAAAATGGTCTTTCCTCTCTTCTGGCTGTCTTGCCACAGCATTTTCTGGAGTGGGGAGCTGTTGTTTGGGGATGAATCTTGAGGCAGGACTGAGTTTGGGATCATTCCTTGTCCCAGCATTCTTCCTAACAGGCAGTCGGTCTGAGTTGAGATGCTTTAGGAGACAAACCGAAGCAGAGTATCCCACCCAAGTGTGGAGGGTAAGGGACCTGTGGAGGTCTTCTGGTCCAACGTCTGCCCTAGCAGGATTCCCTAGAGCGCGCTGGCCAGCGCCATGTCCTGGTGGATTTAGGGGATCTCCTTAGAGCAGGGCCACTTGGTCAGAGTGAGGGTGGGACATAGGCATGGCATGGTGCCAGGAGGGGCTGTTATGGATTAGAGAACCTGGGTGTTCAAAACCTAATGAATTAAGTGGTGAATGAGTGATGACATGTTAGATTCCTATGTACAAAGGGGATTGAGCCTTTATTTGCCAGGGTTTTCTGTTTGCTTTCCTAATGAGCTCATAAAATATAGTTGAATTTATGAAGTACCTTGTACTGCAAAGATGAGGTATCCAAACATACCATGACACTACTCAGTCCAGAAGAGGCTTCGTGTAGTTTTAATTGTCTGCAGGACAGGGTGGGGGCTGTTCACTATTTTGAAAAGCTCTATGGGAAATATTCTTCACCTGTAATTTAAAAAACCTGCTGTAATATTCTTGTTTTTAAAGTACTTTCTGCAAATGAAATGTGGAATCTCATCTTTACGTTTTAATTAGTGGCCTCAGCCGTTCAAGTTATATACAGAGTAAATTCTGCACTTAGTCATATGTGGGCAGTGCAGTCCCTGCTGAATTTCCTGGACACCGTTGGTTTGTCCAAAGTGGTTTGCTGGTTTTGGTGCCTTAGGAGCAGAGCCAGCATCTGACTGAGTCCTGAATATCTGCAGGTACAGTGTGAGACTCACAACTTCTCTTTATCATCCAACAGTGCCTTCAGAAGACCCCATTCAGCCAGCACATCTGCCTAGGCTGGAAACAAGGCCATTCCTGCGAGGAAGAGGAGAGATGGGAACTGCACTGAGTGGCTGATCCAGCCAGGCTTCCCAGCCTGTGCACATGGGTTTCAGGTTCTGCATTCCCACCCAGCACTTGTTGCAGTCTGTTGTTGCATGTCTAGGTCATGTGAGGTACCCTCCATGAGCAGCGCTTTGCTCTTACAGGCATCTTGCTGTGCATTGGAGCAGTTCAGAACGGAATAATTTATGCAGGAAGAATGTTATCTACATGACTTAGAAAATGGAAGAGAAGAGGAATATTGCAACAGCAAACTGTGGGGTGGACAAATACATTCTGCCTCTCAGTTTCTGAACATTGCTGTTTGCCACTTTTGTTTCAAAATTGCTTTCTCTCCCATAATTATCTTCAAAAGAGAAAGCTGGTCCAAAATGTTTCCCTTTTTTTTTTTTTAAAATATATATATATTAGGGTGGCTCGTTGATTTCCATTTTTAATAATAAAAATTAATAAACAAAAGTAAAAAGCCCCACAGTGATATATTACCTAGTATTTAAAATAAAAAGAATGCTCATATGTGCCGCAGCACACTTCATCTGTAGACATCAAAGTGACTCACAGAGGTCGTAGTCCTCATTTCAAAGATGAGGAAACAGGTCCTGAGAGAGAAAATGGCTTAGCAGGTCAGTGAGAAAGCAGGGCAAGAGTCCCCTGAGCCTGTACATCAGGCAGAGGTGAGGGAGCAGAGGAGAGCAAACCTGTCCTCACCTAATCAGGACAGCTGAGTCCCAAGTGCAGTGAGTGACACTGCAGGGAGAGCACCAAATCATGCAACAAGACATAGAATGAGCAAAGCCTGGTTTCTTCCAGTTTTGTGTCTAGTCCAGTAGTCCAGGATTCTCTGCTGTTGGCCTGTGATGTCACAATAATGGGGTTCCACTTGTCTTTCTCTCACCAAGGGCACTGGGGAAGTCTGGCTTCTCAGCTTTGTTGTCTGTTTTCCCAAAACTTTGGGGTACTTGAGAAGTTTTGAGCCTTCCTGTTGTCTGTGATCACTGAGGCAGTGGAGTCACAAAGAACACATCCTTGAATGTACACACAGGCATGTTTGTGTTGGCATTGCAGTTGGGGGTTGCCCTATCGTATGGAAATACTCAGTCAGTCACCACTTCAATGCTGCAGATCTGTGGCTTTGAACATTTTCTATTATGTAACAGAGTTCTGGAAGTGGATAAAGGGTGGCACAGTAAGAGTATTCACAACATTGGTTCGGTAACCACTTATGGGAAAATGTTTCCCAAGGGGAGAGACAAAATTGGACTTCCAGCTCTGTAGCTTCAACTTCTTTGAGCCCTTAGAGGCTCACAACACAGTAAGACTCATTCATGCTATTCATTTGATGAATAACTTGGGTGAGATGAATAACTTCTTCATGCCTGCAGCCATGCCCCCTTGGGTCATGGTCCCCTGACATCTTGTTGCCCAGAGAGGGAGAGGTTCAATGGGAATTTTGATGGGAAGATCTAACATAGTGGGTTGTAAGCTGACTTGATTTGTAAACTTTGGAAATACTCTGGAGGGGCTGTTCAGCCTTGATGGTAAAATGAAACCTGCTGTTCAGAGGTAGATTTTCTTAACTTTAACAGACCTGTTAAAGGTAGGCCGTGGGTGCCACAAGTCTGCTGGTCAAAAACTGAAAGCACTTCAGTCCTAAAGAATCCCCCTGGTATTTTAGGAGTGCTTTTAATGGCTCAGAAGAGAGCATCATGCTCTCTGTGGACTAGATGACAGCTGCTGGATGAGTGGCATGAATTTCATGGTGTGATATGGCCATAAGTTAATAAAAGGTCTTGGAGTGTTCTCCATAAAGGGATTTGCCTCTGAAACATAGATGCAATTTGGGAGATTGTGCCACTCTACTCATATTGTAGGAAGCAGCAAAATCAGTGGGAGTTTACAAGTGAAAGTAAGTTTGCTAACCAGAATATTTTCTCTCTCCAGATGCTGTGAGTGACACTTCCAGTGAGTGCTGAAGGGGGTGGGATCCCTGTGTGTCTGGTTACTCCTGGAAGGATGGTTTGTCTGGAGGGGAAGGCCCTTATCCATTAGCTTCTAGTCCACTGGTTGTCTGAATGTTTTACATCCCCAGGTGCTTTAGTAATCTTCTTCCCTTAATACCAAGATTTTTTGCTGATTATCAGTATGTTCCTTGGACTAGAAAGGCTTTACTGGCTGTTGCTCAAAAACAATTATTTGGATAGCATACACAAATGGTGGTCAAGGAGGGATACATGAAGATCCCTCTCTTTCACACCTTACCAGAAGAATATTCTTTTTACTGGGCTAGGTGGTCTTGGTCCTCCATTGCTTCTGTGTCATGAACCTAACATTCCTCACTGGCTGCCCGGTGGTCTGAGGTCAAGATGAGCCAAGACATCTTTCCTTCCCTCCAGCCAGTGTGGGTGCTTTGACAGGATGTGGTGGATTGATCTCAGACTGAAGGTGACATTTCTGTGTCTGCCTCGCCTTTTGTGAGTGTCACAGTGCCCTTGGCTGATGCACTGAATCTGGGCATGACAACATGACATAAAGCAAGGAACAATCCTCCTTTGTTCCCATATACCAGTGGGATTCAAAATCCAGCTGGAGGAGGCAGGAGGTGCGTTTTCTTAGTGTTTCATGTTGGCCATTTTAGGTGTTAATTGCAATAACCCATCAATTATGGTACCTCATATTGGAGGTGTAGGTGTTGGGGGTTAGATTTGGGGTTTTTTTTTTAATGTAGAATTTTTTCCCCTGGGTTGCCAGGAAACTAACTGCTGGGTATTTGGGAGTACTTGGCAAAAACAAAAGTAGTGGCCAGAGTGGGGAGGGAGAAGATAGGCGGGTGTTGGGGGCAGGTAATTCACCAGGCTGGGTATTAGGCAGTTCGTCTCTGGCCATCGGCAAGGACAGACGGTAGATTGCTTTTGGCTTGCTGCGAGAGGAGTCAGTCACCACCGATTCCAGCCTAGGAAAGCGGGGTGTCGTCCGCCCTGGTGCCCCTGGGACCCTGCGGCTCGTCTCTCCCTCCTGCTGGCCCCCCTCCCCCCCGCTGCCACCGCTCCATTTTCGTCGGCGCTGATTCTGCCCTTCTGCTGCGGTGTGGCCCCGCACCCCCACCCTGTTTCTGTGGAGACATCTTGCCGTTCCAGCTAACAGCACAGAACTTCTGACTTTATCTCTTCCACTGACCAGAATCTCCCACTGCTCCAACTCTACTCTTCAGGAATAGAACACTGAGATCAAAATTACCTGGCCTCTGTGAGGGAGAGTTTTTGAGGTTCCTGGTTTGTTTTTGTTTCTTTTTTTGTTAATGCAGTAATAGTTGTTGTTTGTTTTGTTTTGATATATATATATACACATATATATCAGTAAAGGACTGCAATTCCTATGCTCAATATCTTTGCCTGAGAGCTCCCTTAATTGTCAAAATTGCGATAATTTGGAGGGAAGGGGGTTTGATTCATACATTCCAAGGGGGCTTTGCTCTTCCCCCATTAGACACCTGTCTTTCAAACCAAGACAGTAGGTGAGAAGCTGCGGTTTGGGTATTTCCCTGCTGGATCCAGACAAACAGAAGGGAGGCATAGGATTTTCTGTCACTACACCTAAACCCTTTTTCAGTTTGGGCCAGAGCGCCCAGGGTGATTAGTTGTTAATATGGAGGAGCTGCATTGTTTGTCCACTGAATAAGTAAAGCATATTTTCCAGCTGTTTCCTCTTCCAAGTCTCTCTCAGCTCCTTCCAACTTCCCCACATCACTCTGTTTTCCTAATCTCCCTACTTTTCTGTGACTTTCTTCTGCTGTTTCAGGTCTGGTGGGCAATTCCCAGGGTGACAGAGGGCTTTCCAAAGGCAACCTGAATGTCCCGAATGTCCCCATACAACCTCTTCCCAGAATCATCTGTGTCAAAAAGTGATGGTTTTGCTTTTTTGCAATGATCACATCTAATTATTAGTTAAAACTCCTATCCCTAAAGAAGCGCTATGCCTTTTACACAAGTGGAGCTGGAGGGCAAGGGCACTTAATGATCAAACCCTCTGCAGAAGAACTGACCTTTCAATTTGTCCTTCAAAGCCAAGGTTGCTGTATTTTCCCAGAACCCGTGACCTATATACCAAGTTGGTGTCCTCTTAGGGTGGCTGGTCCTAAGGTGCCCATGTTTCCTCCTATCTGTTTCAGAAACTGCCATGGTTTCAGCATCCTTATGGAAAACAATTCAGTCATTCCATCAGGTGTTTCCAAAAGCAGAAATGCAGCATGATTGGACAGACCAAAACCCATTCTGAAAGTAGTGCACCAGTTAAATGGACAGACCCTGAGGACACTCTGAATCAATATGTAATAACAGTGGTGCTGTACAAAGCTTCCCTTCCATCAGAGCAACTCTGTGACATTGATTTGTGCCAGAGAATAACTGGGAAGCTTTTCTCTCTGTAAATCCACTTCCTAACCTGGCAGACTTTTACAGCATGAAAGTGTCTGTGTGATACTAGTTCTAGTTTCTTCCATGTGTTATGACAGGGATATGTATCTAGTCCTCTTTGCTGAGAGTACATCTTTAGAATTTTTTTTTTCTGGAAGAGCTTAACTTGGGAAAAAAGTTAATTACAGTTTTATGATGTTCAAATATTAGAGTCTTTTCCTAGCAAAGGTACATGTATTTTTCTAGCATAAAAATGCATGTGTGTGCAGGGTTTTGGGAATCAGTAGAAATTATGGTAGCAAGAACATGGGCTTTGTTCATACATTGGGAAAGCCAGTGCTGCCATTGAATATAACTAAAAAATAAGCTGGGTACTACTTTTCACTCGCAGGCCACCCAATTGAGAAATGTTATCACCATCACCATATCAACAAGGACAACTGTGAGAAGTCAAGTGCATTGGAGTCAGACTCATCTCACCGTCGTCAGCTGTCCAACTTCAGCACCATCAACTTGACACTGAGACTCTCTGTGTAAAGGAATTTAGGATGGAATGAACCATCATGGTTCCTGTGGAAACATGAGGTCTAAAATTATCTATTTCTATCAACAGGGTTTTACGGGAGCCCAGAGCTGCCACTTACTATGTAAATACCCAGTATCAGCCTAGATAAATCCTGTGTTTGACCCCTGAGATACTCAGTAGGTCCTCAGACTCCCAGTCTTACCTCCCACTCACCTAGGTGCAGTGCACACTGTATATATACAGCACCAGTCCCTGCTCAGCCTGTCTTAATTAATAACAGCTTTATTATCTGATAGGGACCAACAGAATATAACCTGTGAGACAGAAGGCTCCTGCCCTGAGGATGTTTCCCCATAGACAGATGGCAAGCAGAAAATACACCAGAAATGCTCTGCCTCAGAAAGTTCCCTTTCAGGCATTGCTGGCTGATGTGCGCGCCAGTTAGAGAAAAGGTCTTCAAGGCTAAGGCAGCATGAAAAACCTGCAAGGGAAAAACATGAAACCAAACAAGGGAAAAAGACCCAAGCAATTAGGATTCTCCAGTGAGGGTTTTATTTCAGCCCATCGCTCTCCCTCTTTGCTTAGCACTGTAGATATACACCACGTGGGAGAGCAGCTCTGCTCAGGGAGAGGTAGCGTCCACACAGGCAGGAGAAGGGGTGGGAGACAGCACATACTCAGCTTAATTTTACAGACTTGAAACAGATTTCAGCAGCTGACGTCATGACTGGTATGAGGTTGGCGGGTACATCAGCGGCAGAGGCAGTAATTAAACCCCTGGCATTCTGGCCGGAGAAACAGTCATGTCCTGCTTCATCTGAAGCAGAGTTGGTCTGACACAGCAGAAGCCTTTACGTAACCACGCCAGATTTTCACTTTTGGAGCAACAGTTTCAGAAGAACTACAGAAACTACAGACAGGACTTGTCACAACTTATGAGCAGGGGGTGGGCGCACTTGTGTCACCTCCTGTCTTGCACCTGGCTGGGTGACAAGTGTGTCAGGGAGTGAGAGTGGGTCTTGCAGCTGATTACCAGGCTTCTGTTTCCATTCCCATTCCTCTAAGCTTTCTGTTGGGATAACAGAGTTTTGCACTGGCATGTGAGACATTTTCTTATTGCTCTCTACAACCGCAGTCACATTTCAGAAGCGTTTTGGCTTGTTGCCCTGCTGGCAGCCCATGATTGCAGTAGCAGCTTCCCAGGCTGAAATGTTTTTGTTGCAACACATTAGCCCATTTCTATTATTGCACAAGCTTTTCCATTCCCCCTCATCTGATCTGGCTGTATCAGGAGGTATGAACATTTTTCAGGGAATCTTTAATCTTTTTCAGCATTTGGAGTGAACCTTAATACACACTTGTCAGGTAAAAAAGCTTAATTGGAAAGACTTTGTGTGTTTCTTGGCTTGTTGTTCTGGCTGACACCATCTCTTGCAGACACTATTACAACAGCAGTAGTACAGCAATACACTTACATTGGCTTGGTGCACGTAAACAGGATTGTTTGAAGGGGGAAGAATCATACTGACATGCCTTCTGACTCCTGATGTGGTCATTGCCTATCTCATGAGTGTGCTTTCTTTGTACACACACTCACCCAGTGGTTTCCTGGAAAATAGAAGCTTAAAACTGATAGGCATTTTCTAACAATACTTAAAACTGTAGGATAATTAAAGTCAAATGCTTTAATTAATCTGTTCCCTTTTCAAGTAAAATCATTCAGCCAGAGTAAGAACAATAGATGACTCCTCATGAGTTCATTAGCTGTAAATCCTGGGTGTAAAGTAAAACAAACACATCATAAAACTTCTGCCCTGTTTTTTTCCCACCTGTTCTTTAGATGATTCATTTCTTTTGGAAAGCTTATTAGTTCAAGACGTTAAAATCATGGGTTATACGTGAGGAGCAAGTATGATATGCAGGCAGAGGACACTGAGTTCTTGATGTGAAGCAGGGGTGGGAAATGTTGGCATCCTTGGTGAGGAATGAAGTGAGCCAGAGAGCAGTAGGCTGTGGGGACATGTATGATTTGGTGATCACTGACCAAGTTCAAAGCACTTATGCAGACACTTGCCTGTAATTATGTTTTTAAACATAGACCCGAAGATGTTAAATCCATGCACAAACCTAAAATTCTACACCTGTCACCTCAACATGTGCCTGTGTACTTTTCTGAGTTAAAGCCTGCACAATGAGGTGGGTTTGGTGAGAGTATCGCTGGGATACAGGCTCACAATGACTGGGACTGCCAGAGCAGACCTGGAGTCTTTTGTAGGAACTCAGCTACCACTGTCAGAGTCTGTAGAAGCCAGAGTCTCCAATTAACATCTTTAATCTTATTATCTCAAGCCTTTAATCTTCACATTTTCTTGTCTGTTTGTTTGTTTTCTTTAAATTTGTTTACATATACGGAACTGAAAGTTTTTCTGGAAGTGCTGGTATGGCTTTTAACTGCAAGAGTGATTCACAGAGAATAATTAATTCAAAGATCTTGGCTTCTCCTTTCCTTGTAAAAAAAGGTGGTGGATATTCTGTGATTTTTTTTGAAAGATTTTTCCCCCTGAATGTGCATGTTTACACTCACACCCACACAGACTCACTGATGCAGACACTTCCCTCTTCTTTCGGAGCTTTTAAGTTCTGAAGCAGCACATCTGACCTGTAAAATTAACCCTTTCTGCTATGTATCTCCTTTGTTTATGTCTAAAAGCAAGCCAGAGGTTATGAGGTTGGTGGGGCTCATCCTACAGGTTTTTGTCCACACCTCAAAATTCCTGAGCTTCCTGCACTGAGCAGGCATATGCAAACAACAAGGAAGATCTGTGCCCCATGCTAGCTCCTGCAGGAGTGGTAATTTCAGGCTCCATCTGGGAGGCTGCTTGGCCTGGGTCAAACCAGGCATTTTTCTAAGGACTGACCAAACAGTCTGATTAAACAGCACTGATAGTCTCCCAGTGCCCAGGATTGTTCCTCAGTGTTGTTTAATTTATGAAATATTGCTGTTGATATAAAAGTTATAGCTTACTCTCATTTTACTATCTATTTGCAGCAAAAGGATTGAGTTCTACCTCAGACTTTGTAAGCCCTCAGGAGTATTCTTAGGCAATACATTAAGCCTGGACTTTGCAAGTCTGGAAAACAAGCTCATACAGAGCATAAGGGGTAGGATTTCCCCATTGGTGCCATAAATGAAGCCTCTAATGAAACTTGGAGTAGCTCCTCACTGTAAACATCAGCAATACTTGAACTATTTGCTTATTAGAGCTCACAATTTCATCTGAAATGTAGGCACCTAAAGAATAAAACAAGGTGCTAAACACCTTTGAAGAGCAAGATCTTATTTTTTCCCTTGTTCTGAAAAAAGGTCACTTATGCAATGCCAGAATTCCTGTAGCTTAGTACTTTCCAGAATTATTTCAGAAGTTAAAAGCTATGATGCTGCTTTTTAAAAACCATCATAGCATGACAAAATTCCTACTTACTTTGCAGTGATGGTCATATCATTGCAAAACTGACAGCTCCCTTGGAACCTGTGCAAGATAACAAGAAGACTGGTGGTGAGCTGGGTTCAGCCAAATAAACCCGAAGAGCCCACAGCAGAATATGGACTCACTCTGTAATTATACTCCATTTTTTTCTGCCTTGTCTATGAAGCAGAGTCACTGGAATAGAGAGCTTTTAAAAATTCAGGGAGGACCAAGATTATTATAACTAACTATAACAACTCTTGGCTCTTTGAGGGCATTTATTCAAATGTCTCCAAGCCCTTGCTCTTCACAAAGAGAGATAAATGTAATTATCACAGTTCTAAAGTGAGGAAAGATGAGGCTTAATTAACTACTCGTGGATATACAGCAAATGAGTAGCAGAGATGGGAACAGAAAGCAGTTTTCCTGACTTCCTCTGGCACCTGAATCCCAGTGCCACATCTATCAGATACACACCACAGTGGGATAAGCAAAACAACAGTACCATTGAGTCAAAGCCGGGACCACAGACAGTCCCAAGTCCAGCTGAAGTGTCCCTGGGATTTAGTAGATGCAGCCTGGCATGAGGAACCTGCATGTTGTATGTGTGAGAGACCAGCTTGATTGCTATAGTGTTGTCCTCCATATAATCCTAAAGTTTACTTGTGGGAAAGAGTTACCTGCTGAGGCATTGCCTAACTGGCTGCTCTCTGTTGCTCCAGCTGCGCTAATCAGGGACTCCTGGCTTTATCCAAGTCAGTGGTTTAGGATGCAGCCACAGTGATATACACCCTACACCATCCACGGAGGGTTCTTGGTTTCCAACCTCTGTCACTTTTGTTCCAATGGCAGGAATGTTCATGCAGGCTCAGACAGGACCTCTGGCCACTGAGCCGTGCACTGGGAGACTCCTTGTTCGAGAAAACTGAGCCGCGTGCCTGGACGAAGAGGCTGTACTAGGAGGTACAGAGATGAGATAAGCTAGGCACTGATTCCTCAAAGGCAGCATTTAGCTATTGTTTTCCCAAAAGGCTGATGATGGAGAAGGATAGCTTTAAAGTGTTCTGTTCTGAACAAACAGTGCCAAAGCAGAGGAAGGGATCTCTCTTTCACCCCTCTTGATGACTTTGGGGCAGGAATATTCACAACTCTCTTTTTCCTCAATGCCTACACAGCTTGGGTGCTGTGTCTTCCTTAGGCACTGCCAGCTGTTGTAACAGCTCTGGAAGTCAGGGTGCTTATGGCATCTCCACAGGTTCTCCAGAGGTTTATCCACGTGTTTGTCTTAGGGTTTTCTTTTCCTATGGTTGTGCTAGAAGTTGTCTCAGCAAATGAGGAGAATTCATTGCTACACAGCTGAGATCACTTTCCTGTTTGGATCAAAATGTAACGTAGAGCTTTCAAATTCCACTTGCTGTGGCTTCCTGAACACGCTGGTGTGCGTCTGCAGCCATTTATCCAACTCCAGGAGGCAAATCAAGTTAAAATGCTGAGAACAAGTTTCTTCTGGCTTTTACTCATGACTTATTACATTTCAGCAATGAGGCTTTCAAGACAAGAAGGTATTTCTACTCCAGGCTGAAATAACAGGCTTCAGCACAGGCAGCAGGTATCTTGCTGCTCACAGCCTAGGCAATATCTGCTTTTGCTGACAGTGGAAGTAGGTACAACAGTGGCAAGGGGTGACTTTGATGGCAGAAGGAAACCTGTAAATGGGAATCATACCTTTTATTTCCAGTGACAAGCAGGCGGCCTATTTAGCATTTGCTCAGCTTCCTACAGGACAATTTTATTTTTATCCCACTAAAGTTTAAGGGCGAGCAAAGAAACCTTTGAAAACTTGCTGTCTTAACTAAGTTGAGCCACTGATCACAGGATGCTACATGCAAATGCATGCACGTACATATATGTATCTTCTATTGAAAGTCGTCCAGTGGGACTTTATATTCAGGGCTTTCAGGTCAGATGGCACTTAAAGATACTCAAGTCCTTGAAGAGAGAAGTGGAAACTGACTCAGTGTCCGGGTGGCAGCCTGATCCATCACCTAGATACTTTCTTCCAAGGAGAAATTTCAAAATAGATGTCATTAAAGTGGTTATTTTTGAGAAACAACCTGAAGACTGGAGGGAGGGAGGGAGGAGGGAGAGAGGGAGAGAGGAGCAGCAGCACCAGGTGCTGTGGGTGGAGATACTGCTGCAGCTCTCCTGTATCCCCTTCCACTGAACAGATGGCATCAGCTGTAAGAGGAGCCCTGGGTGTAGCTCAGGTTTTGCTGTCATCACTGATTCCAAAAGCTATTCTGGAATGCCACCTGCTGACATTTTTCCTATTAACTACCCTAGAGATGAGCTGTTGTGTGGTCTCATCCCAAGCCTGGATGCAAAGAGACAAAGTTGACCTTTTCAGTCCTTTTCAGTGAATGTCCTTCTTGTTTTTTTGGAGAGAGGTTGCCCTGAGGCCCTGTCAAAAGTTCAATTATGTAAGGGGGGGACTTGTTATGTGGGACCGGGAAAGGGGATGCCAATGCCAAAAGAGGTGATGAGAATGGATGTGGGTGAAAGAAACAAGGAAAAAAGTAAAACGAGAGAAAAAAGTCTGCAGGCACTAATAAATGAGGTCTTTCACCAAGCACCAGTTTAGATGGCCCCTAAAAAGGAACATTTAAGTCCATGATTTTGCTTTTTCTATCAAGGTTTATATGGCAGTGATTTTAAAAAACCCAACATCTTTTTAGTTTTTAGCTGAAACCCTTTAAATTGGAAAGAAAGAGGAGGCACAACTTCTGATTGCTCTGCTTTTTGGCACCTACACTAAAATTTGCAGTACTGATGTTTATAATCCCTGACAGTCCCGACAGCCAGACCAAAGCAAAGAACCAAGGCCTGTAGTGGTCAGTTGCCCTCATTCACAGAGCAGGCAGAACTCTGTGTGCTGCTGATGCTTGCAATGGGAATAAACCTCCCAGCTGCCATTCTCCTCATGGAGACACTGTCCTGCTGCTCCTCCAGCTTCCCGGCTGTGACCTGCTGCAGCTTTGAGGTTCCAGTGAAAAAACCCCCAACAAACTCCCAAAGCACCCAGAGGGTCCCAAGTGCTCTGAGCAGCCTCAGTGGGGACCTCCACCAACCCTCTACCCAGCAGCTTTATTTGAGCCCAGCACAGGCTGCCTCGCAGGCAGGTTGGTCTCTGGTTTAGCTCTCTGGATGGGCCCTTGAGGGGATGTCTTATAGCTTGTCTCCAGCCCCCTTCAATAATTGCACCCCCAGGTGACCCCTGGGCTTGGGCCACCCCTTTGTTGTATCTGGGGCTGTTGGAAGCTGCTACCAGCACCCAGCTCTGCTCAGGGACTGTGAGAGCACAGCCTGTGCTGGGTCTCCTTGTCCCCTTGGTGGGACAATGCTCTTCCCTGACATAGATAAATGCTACTGATACTCTTCCATTTCTTGTCGTTCAGGTATCTCCTCCAGGGTTTTTTCAACAGAAGGTCCTCTCATTACATTTTATATATATATATTTCTATAGTTCTCTTTTGTTCTCAGGATGGTCTTACAAATTTTCTTCTAGTAAGTGCTCTGAATTAAATGGTTTCTCTGAAAATCACTGTGTTGAATGATGGTGAAATCTTTCTGTCCATGACTGCCATGAATGAGTAGTTTTGAGCAACAACCTCTAGCCTTATCCAAGATACAAGATCCCTAGATAATCTAGTTGGAAGGCCTTGGCTTCGCACTCATCCTTCTGGAATGTCCTGAGGTCTTTTCCAGGCTTTTATTTTAAGAGGCCAGTGAACTTCTGGGCCTAAGTCTGATTCTCACTGATGACTGGGAGGGCAGAAATGTAACTGAACAGGACTGTTGTGCTGCTGTGCATCCAATGGTCTGAGTAAACCATCCATACCTGCAGAGATCCTGCTGGCATCTCTGAAAAGCCTCCTGCTCATGGTCAGGTGGGGGAGGCTACTGAGACTTTGAGGGGTTTTGTCTGGTTTTATATATTTATTTCCTTTTATGTTGGATATAGAAGTTGATGTATAAAAGATTTATCTGGTATATGGAGCCTTTGGAAGTGGAGCTTCTTCAGTATGGTGTACTTAGGATGTAAACACAGCATAACGGCTTTTAATATTTGGAGTTTTATGAAGTGATCATGATGCCTCTTCTCCCAGTAAAGCCGAAATTCTCTTCTTTCAGACACTTTCACCTTCTGTTGTACAGCATGTTGCAGAAAAAAGCTTTCACTTCTGTGCCATATCACCCAGGGCTCTCCTTTCAGGTGAACACTGCCAAGTGAGAGATGTGTTCCTGCAGAACACTCACATGCCTTGAGAGCACATCTCTGGCTCAGCAGCTTTCTCTGATTGCTCTTTTCGTGGGGAGTAAAATGCAAAGAGGATTTATAGCTTCTACTAATAAAATGTGATCCAGCCATGACAGTCCTTTCATTGTAATGAATGATGGGTCTTGTTATTACTGTTTTACTACTGTAACAGATAGGTTTGATCTACACTTGTCACAAAGGATGAACACGTTAGGAAGGATAACACTGGAGTTGTTGTGGTTCAAACCCACTTAAGAAAAACGGCCCTGCATGTAAGGTGTGGACGGTTTTATGCTGGTGGAAAAAACATAAAAGAAAGAGAAAAACCCCTAGCCTTTGCTGTTTGAGTTTGCTCTTTTCAGTGTGTATTTCCTCATTTTTGAAAGTGAAATTCCTGTGTTCTTCTCACATTGTTGCTGAGTTCGTGTGGAAGTATCTGTGGCTAGAGCAAGCCTTTCAGCAACTGGCACAAGCCCTGATTCTCCTTGATTCACAGCAGGTGAGCTTTTCAAAGTGGGTCTTAGGTCTGCTGGTGTTTTAACACAGGCGCTTTGCAGGGCCATGTGGCAGACAGGCAGATTATGTAGCCTATAAATAATCTCTTTTGTAGTAATAACCATTGTCTTTAAAAAGAATACACTTGGTGAGAATGATCCTGTGTATATCTGTAGGACCTGACTTTGTCACTTCTACAAACTTTCAAACAAAATGAGTCATGATATGCCTCAACTTGTGTCTGAGCTTCTAAAGCTGATGAGAGAGGGGTGGGGACTGACTGGCCAGTCATCTGTGTCTTGCATGGCTCACTTTGCATGCCAGCAAGGTGCCTTGGTCTGTGAGACTGCCAAAGCCCTGTGCTGATTGTATTTTCACACATTTGGAAGCTGTAATGCAGGTGAAAAGGACGTTGTCCTATTATCCGGAGAGCTGATAGTTCAGCTGGCTTCCCGGGCATGACAGCAAGCTTGCAGTGATGGCACTACTGAGGCTTTGTGGATTCTGACTGTAGACAAGCCTCAATGGAATAACCAGATCAAAACTGTTAACACCATAAGTTTAACTTAAAAATTAATTAATGGAAGGGAGGAAAAGGAGGAAGGACGGACACTGCTTTGATGGTTGAATTGCAAAAACTAGCACCATGAGAACCCTGAAGGAGTTTTGGGCTAAGACAGCATAAGTCTTGGAAATATGTGGAAAATATGTTAAGAGGTACCTCTCCAATGTGCACAGGGTTTGGACTTACTGTCATAGGTTACAATGT
>WAAE01014245.1:2396-17799 GCA_013400495.1 Nicator chloris | reverse complement strand
TGTGTGTGTGTGTGTGTGTGTTTTGTTTTGTTTTCCCAAATTCTTTTATACAGAAGGGCTAGAAGGTGAGGAGATGCAGACAAATGCAAGTTTCCCAGTGTCATGGAACACTGGTCCACTGCAGACTGCTACAAGCACCTCAGTGGTTTTCTGCACTTCTGCTGTTCAGAATAATTTGCTGGCACAGGCCACAGCAGCACATACTGCAGCTCTTTGCTAACTGCCTCTCTACTGGTCTGCTACAAAGGAAAGTGTTGCTGAGATGTGGACTTACCTCAGCTAGACTTCCTTCCTCTTCTGAATATCTTTCTCTTCCACATGTATGTGCCATGCAGAGGTAATATAAAGCTTTACGAAGTATTAAGTCTGTTGCTTAAATACAGCTGCTCCTTGAGCCAGCAAAACTGCTGTTAGGCACTATTACTAATTAGTGACCCCCTGTTCAATGCCACCTTTCCAAAATCTAATCTGTCTCAAAATATCCTTTCTAGAACGATGATGTTAAGAATGCACAGAAAATGAGGCAAAAGTAATTAACTCATCCTGAAAAAATAATATCCTGCACAATTTGAGCAGCATATAATTGATCAGTGTTACTTCTGTTAAACATTTTGTGTCCCTAGCTTGTAAATTAAATCAATTCCTGATAAAGAAGTAGAAATCCAATATCATTACTTCACTTGTTCATATATTTTACTAGAGAATTATTTTTTCTGTAACAAAGCATATTTTCTGCACTGTTGAACAACATCCATCTTAATGGGATCTGCTTCTTTCAGATTTGTATGTTTATTTGACTGGGTGGCTTGCCTGCTTGAGAAAGGGAGGTTTTTGAATTATGAAAACAAGAAAATCTCATATCTACAAACTGCTCTCTACGATATTTATGATATGATATAAATGTTAACAAAAAATGTTAACCTTCAAACGTAATTATCAGTAACTATTCAGGTTTTTGCTTTCTCAGAGGTTTATAAACCGGCAGAAAATTTTATATTGTTCTGGTCACTCCCCTGAATCTGGGAACAGAGTATTTCAGTGAACTGGATATGAAACCACTGTCCTTTCTATTTTTCCAGTATTTCCAAAGTACTTCTGCTTTTGCAAACTGCACCTTGAATGGCACCAACTGTGAGCAGTTTGTTGCTCTGTGATGAGGCACTTTGCTTTCTTGGACTGAAAGGGAGCTTCAGGAGCCAGATCCTCAGCTGGTGTGAATTTATGAATATATGAATAGTGTAGAAGTAAATACACTGCCATTTAGGCTGCCTGCTGATGTTCCCTTTCACTCCCTTGGAGTGATGTGTGTCATCCCACTCACATAAACCTAGCATGGCTGATGTTATTCAAGATGTTATTTGCAAAGCAGGAGGGCTTTGCTCTCTGTAAGGGAAAAGGAGCAGTGGTTCTCCATCCACTTCATTCTCTCCTCCACTAAAAAGCTGTTCACAGGCTATTGGCTCAAGAAAATCACCACAGCATTTACTTTCAAAGTAGAAAGCAATAAGCTGCTACTCAAGGGCACATAAGCAAATTGAAAACAATGGAAATGTGTTAGTTTACTCTGGTTTAAAGGGTATATTTTTAACACTTGACCAAGATTTGATTTTCCTTACACTGGTTTCTAATGAAAATAACTTGCATTCCTGGTGCCCACCAATTAAGTTCAGGCTTCATTATGTACCATCCATAGCACAGTACTGGCCCTTGGACAGGGAGCTCCAAGGCGTATGCAGTAGCTTTGCTCATCATACTAAATTGGGAGGAGCTTTTGGCTCCATTGAGGACAGAGAGGTCCTGGACAACAAGGTCTGGGTGACCCTGCTTGCACACTAGGTGACTTTCTAAAGTCTCTTCCAACCTCAAGTATCCTGTGTTTATAAATAACACATTCAATGATAGGGATAAATGTGTGATGCTATTTTACTGAACAAAACACCATCACTTTTGTATCTTCTTGTTGCTAGGGATGTAGAAATGTTCAAGAGACTAAAGTGACAGCCATCACTACATGTATTTCTATAACAGGTGTCTCCAATTTGTTATATTTTCCTGTCTGAAGGACAAATTAAGAGAATATACAGTATTATAAAAAGGCCTTCATTTACATGTAGGGATTGTACTTAAATGTGGCAAAAATAAAATCAGCTTTTTCACATCTTATTTTTTCTTTTCAGTCTTTGATTCATGTAGCTAAAAACACATTCAAAAGGTATTAGAAGCTTCATGGAGTTTACTATCAGTTACATTCAGACTTTTTATTCCTAAAAGATAGCTAAAATTATTTGAATTCTTCTCTTCACTAAGCATGTCTAAAATGAAGTTCAAGAAAGCATATGAATGAACATTATTTCAAGGCTCCATTCAGACATAATATTTGTTCAATGAAACAGAACCCTGTTTCTGTTTTTTTTTAAAAACCCCAAATTCCTCTGTTCTTTATTGAATTATGTATATTTGGATTACGCAATATCTGTATTGGTATGGTTAGGGGAATAATGGTTTTAATTTTTAAACTGATTGGTAGATACTCTGCATCTCTGTCAATTGCCTGGTGGAGAATACCCCCTGGAGCTAATTAAAAGAGGCAAAATAAACCAACAAGCAGCCTAATTTCATCTCAATTGTTATAAAAAAGTTTGGACTCTGGTAAGAAGCCATTGTAAAATTTACCACATAAATCTACCACAGAAAAAGCAGGTGTTTGTAAACCAGAACTTGTAACAGTATCAAATGCACATTTGTAGATTCATAGAGGTATAGAAATAAAGTCCTAATTTAACAAAAATCCCATATCAACATCTACTTTCTATGAATCTCTTGAAAGAAGAAAATCTTTGCAATATGCTGTATTATAAACAAAAGCTGGTTTTCTACTGTAATACATTTGTATTGTGATATAGAAGAATCAAATGCACGAAATGGACACCATGTGCAAATAGGACACAAAACACACCTTAAGCTGCAGAATTGAAAATTTGGAGTCAGCAGAGAGACAGGAAAAGCTGAGTGTGTAGAAGATTGTGAAAGAATCCCAGCTAGCCCTGCACATCAATAGGTGTCATATGCTCCAGGTTCTTGTAGCCATTGTGGCAAAGAAAAGCTTTAACAAATATTTGAAGGAAGATAATACAGATATGAGGATGACTTTTGAGCCATTTCCTATTCTGGTTTCAATGAACCATGACAAGCTCAACTCAGTTGTGTGTTTTCCTCTCTTCTAGTACTGTGAGCTGATATCACATCTAAATGCTGTCCATGCTCCTCAGTATTTCATGCCATTGTACCAAAATCATGTGATTGCCAGGTATTCCCACAGATCACTGATTTTCCCGAGGGTTTAGTTTCAGAAATGTATTCGTTCCTGTGTATTTGTCTATCTGTATACACAAATGTATACTGCACATTCTTGTCCCTGCAGCTCATCCTTCACACAACTAGGCAGATTTTTTAAAAGTTGCAAGCCCCACATTTCCAGCATGTACAAATGTGCTGTGATTCTCACTGTGGAGGACTGTTATAGTTCCTGTGGTCCCAGTGGGCTCCATGACTTTACCTTTCTTTGGTCTCACTGTCATGCTCTGTAGGCTCCAAATCTGGTCTTCTCAGCACTCCAGTTTTTTGATCCAGCTACCCAACTGCCTGGTGCCAGTGCCCACCTTGGCTGCTCTGTGGGTATCTGTCATCAAACAAACCTTTCCATGGTCAATTTGTACTACAGCAACAAAACAGAAGGACTGCCAAAAGGTTTATAGGACAACTACTCTTTAATTTTGATGGCACAAATGGTGTGTAGGTCTATACAGAAGAAGTAAACCATGCATATATTGCTAGCTATACCCAACTCTTAGAAATAATCTCTGGCATATGGTCTAAGGCTTCTGGAATATCTTTTCCTAAACTTGTCCTCTTTTTCTGTTATAAACTCAGAGTGCCTCCTCCCTTCCTCCTTTTTTTATTTCCTGTTTGTCCCCTTGTGTTTGTTCATTCCTAGCTGAATGAATAATAGAAGCAAATTCTCTCTGCCACAAGAGCAGGCTTTTACAGTTCCTCTCCTGGTTCCATGGTTTCAAAGTCTGCGCTCACGCTTAGTTTTTATGGGATGTCTAAATTGTGAGATTAAGTAGAGATAAAACAAACTGCTTGAAAGGGGTTTGGCAGCACAACACATCGCTAAATGAGGGTTAATTTACTCAAATGAGAAGGAGAGTATGTGTGTACACAGATGCAATATGTGTTGTGGATTATCTGTGAGCTTAATTTTACCACAACTCATCTGCTTTTAATCTTTTAATCAAATTTAGACAAGAACAGTAGTATTTGCTTTATTTATTTTGTATATACTAGTTTTACACAAATAAGCATATCAAAAAATGTGCAAGTCCCCACAATCTTCTCAGCCTAAACAGAAATTATGATACGATGGACAAACATGTGCATGCTGTTTGGCAGTTGCAGGCAGTGTCTGTTGAAACAAATTATTTATTATTTATTAAGTTATCCCATGGCATTAAATTAAACAGGCAAATCAAGTCACTACACCTCATCGCTGAAGTGCTACATAGTATTTCCACAATGTTTTTAAATATATGATGACCTTTCATGGTTTATTTTGTCTGCTCTAAGCAACATCTGAGATTTAGTCTTATTTTTGTGGTATAATTTTTTTTTATGGGAGTCTTTTGGATAAACATACGACTGTCTTTTTAGCTTAGACTAAGACAGCTAAGACAGTTGGACAGGTCTGGTTATAAATTATTTATTCTCTAACACTTTCAGTTTATATTCATTATTTCAGCTATATATTATCCTCTTCATGCACTTAACTGTTTTGTACTTTTGCCTTGTGACAAAGCCCTGTGAAATACTTTTGTTGACATTAATTAGAGAAAGAGCTGAGTAAGTTTGGATGTTTATGATAAAATATTTAGAAGACAATGGGAACTTGGCCTTAAGTATTGTAGTTTTTCTCCACATCTTAGGATGGCCAGATGTTCTCATTCCTAATGGAGTGTTCATTATTTGTTACTGTCACTTTTTTGAGTTGACTAGCTGTTTTATTGAATGTATTTCTGAATCAGCAGCTGCCAATAAGCCTTAAAAGAGTTATTTCTGTGGAAGGAATCTTAACATTTTTGAAGACAGTAAGTCTTGGGACCTTTGAGACCTCACTGTTTTTCAGCAATATTTCTGTCTTTTAGGAGTACTGTGTAAACTTGAGGACCAGAGTACTGTGCTTCTTCTGAAAGCCAATGAAATACAAGTGACAAACAATAACAACAGCAACTTCCCTGAAAATGCACTGCAAAACAAAGAAGGCTAACTTTTCCATTCATAATACTTCAATAAAAAAATCCAAAAAGTCCTTGAGCATTACCAGGCTTCAATGCACACTAATTTTTGCACTCAAACAAAAGGTCAGCTTTGAGCCCACACCCACAGGCAATCTCCAAGAGTTTCTGAGCTTAACCCATGCATGCAGTTCAGGGAGATGATGCAAAGACCATGGTTGAGAGCAAGGCTTTGCCTCCAAGCCATCCAGCCCCACTCCTCAAACTCTAAGCACTACAATGCTGAGTGGCAAACAGCAGATCTCTCGTTCCTGGTTTCCTTTATGGAACATGGTTATTTGATTGGTTAAAAGTAGAATGCTGATATTCCTAGAATGGTATTGTGGGAAGAAAAAGGGCCAATGTTGATAGAAAATATATACACATAAATTAAGGTATAATTAGAGAAGCTTAATTGAACCTCTCTCTACTGATTCTGTTCATCAGGATAAGCTAGACTTCTATCATGCCAGGTCTTTCCACTTACTTGTCTGTGCTAACATGCACTATGTTGTCAAAAGGCAACATCAACTGGAATTTTTATACACTCTTTAGAACAAATTTCCTATACTGAGAAACTAAAAATAGCTCTGCATAAAATAGGAGCATCTCCTAACAGTGTTACTGACACTTTTCCCAACAAACTGGTGCACACACAGTCAAATCACTGATCACATACCCTTGTTGCATATTTGGGAGATCTGAGGTTTCAAGTATCTGGATCCATATCAGAAGTCTCTGCTCTGTGGCAGACTGGCCTCCACTGTCAGCCAAGGCCCTGTGCAGCCACTCCTTCCCTCCCTCTGTCCCCTCGATGCAGCAGAGGAGCAAAAGGGTAAAAGAAGAGTGAGAAAATCCATGGGTTGAGGTAATCACAGGGACATAATTTACCAATTGCCCTCATGGGGAAAAAAACCCAAAAAAACAACATTGGACTTAGGAAAACTAAATTAATTTGTTTCCAATTGATATGAATATTTAGTTATTAATTTGGGTATTGGAAATTAGCAATAAGACTAGACCAAGAAAAAAACATTAAAGCAGTGAGGGAAAACACACAACCCCTCCTTCCCCAGACACCTCCTCTTTTCCCCTCTATTATTGCAGCAAGCACCCTTTGTCCCTTCCATGACAGAATACGGGTTGCAAGATGGTCTGTAGTCCAGATATTTTGGGGTATTTTTGCCACTTCATACTTCTCAACCTCTTTTTTTTTTTTGTGTGTGTGTGTCTTTGCCCTGTGACAAAGCCCTTTGAAATACTTTTGCTGGCATTAATTACAGAAAGAGCTAAGGAAGTTGGGGTGTTTATGATAAATCTGTGCTGCCGTGCAGGTCTTCCATGGCTGCAGTCCCTTTGGGAACACCTGCTCCTCTCTCTTTTTCCTCCTGTCCCCATCTCACATGGCTGTTTCTCTGACTCTTCCCCCTCAATCCTCATTATCTCTGCATCATTTTTGCCCTTTCTTACACGCACTTTGCCAGAAGGGCTCCCACCCCATCCGTGGGGCTTAGTTGTGTCCTGCAGTGGGTTGGTTGGAGCTGGCTGGAATGGGCTCTGTCTGGCACCAGGCAGTCCTGGCCTCCCCTCTCAGAGCTCCCCTGCACCCTCTGCTGCTGCAGGAACCTGGGCATGCAGCATACATACACATGTACAGACACACAAACTTATCCTAAAAGTGAGTGGGAGAATTTCCTGTTTGCATTTCAGTTGAGGACACTGAGATGCTGAGCACTGTATGAATGAACTTCTAGGTCCAGTTTTAAAAATAGAAATGCACAGAAGCTGACTGCTTCAGTGTTTACCAGTCATCTAGAAATCACTATACTACAGCTGCAGGAGAAGGTGTGTCTCCATGCACTGAGATGAGAGCTGAACTTCAGAGTGAATGTATCAAACGGCATTGCAATGTTCCAAGCTTGAAACCAGTGCTTTAAAAGTGTATTAACTCTGGTACAAGGTAAATTTTAAACATGGAGAAATTCAGATATGTTGGGCAACCCTGATTAAATAGAGAGCTTGGAAACTTGTCTCCTACTTATTGTGTTGTTTCTTGACAGAGTCCTTCCTCTAGTCTTTCCAATCTAGCTTTTATCAGCTTTTATCAGCTTCTTATCAGGCTTTCAAAAAAAAATACCAAGAAGTATGTGGAGTTTTAAGAAAATCTCTCCATCACGGCAGAGCCTTGGATGTTAACCCCTGCTGCTAGCAGTATTCAGTCAGCCAGTCTATCATCTCTGAAAATAGAGCAGGTGGTAATTCAGGTAAGCTACATATAATTGTTCTTATTAGCTAAAAGGAGAAAGATTCAAGGAAATATTAGAGACTGATAGACTGAAGACTAGTAAAATGGTATGACATATTTATGGAAGCACAGAAGCACAGAATAATCAAGATTGGAAAGGTCTGCTGGAGATAATCCACTCCAAACTCAAGCAGGGCCAAAGCAGGTCATCCAGAACCATGTCCAGTTGGGTTTAAGAATCAAGACTCTGCAACTTCCTTGGCCAATGTGTTCTGCTGTTTGACCATACTCAGTAAAAAGGAGTTTTGATGTGCCCAGGTGTAATCTCAGGTGTTTCAGTTTGTGCCCATTGCCTCTCTTTCTGCCAGTGGAAATTATTGAGAAGAATCTTTCCTCCTTCTCACCAGGTATTTATGGACAATGATAAGATCCCTCCTGAGTCCTCTCTTAACATTCCCAGATCTCTAAGCCTCTCCCTATAAGTCAGATGCTCTGTATATGTCAGATGCTTCAATCATTTAATCACCTTCATGACTCTGAGGTGTACTTAGCCTATCATGTCCATACCCTTTTTGTTTGTTTCCCACCCTGCTCAATCAGATAACAGCTCAATATTTCATCCAGACCTTCTTGATTTCAGTCTTTTCTTGATTTCCTGTTTCATTGAGATGTAGAACTTAGTGAAGAATTTTTGTGCTTAAAAATATTATTATAACCCCATAGTAAGAACTGCTTTTGGATGTATTATGCTTATTTATACTGATTATTTCTATTGTGTGGTATAATGTTGTATCTAATGTCAAAATAATTGAAAATTTTGACCTTAGAAATAACACAAGTTCTATCAGATGATTTGAAGGCTTGTCTACTGCAAATCTCTAAATTTACCTTTTACTTGTGGCAAATAACAGAAGTCTACCCTTCGACTACAATTTTAGTATTTATTTATATAACATTTTATTTATGATCATGAAGCAATTTACCAGACAAGTCCACCCATGACATGACTATTGATGGAAAAATAAGCAATGAGGACTGCATATTCTCAGGCAGAAATAGAAATACCAGGGTAAGTGTTCAGATGCCCCCAAAAAAGACACTTAAATGTTGAAAAATGAGTTAGTCTAGGTAAGAAATGAAGACAGTCTGCAGGGGGAGAAGGTAAATCTTGGAAAATAAGGCTTTAAGATACTCAGAATAGCCAGCTCCTCATGTCTTCCACAGTGTAATGCTGGGGGCAAGGAGAGGCAATGTGATCCTTGTATAGGTAAAGAGTAGAAATAGGATCATGAGCTTGCCTCCAGCTTCACCTCTGTAAAGGCTGAAATGATAATCCATTGCATCTGCCTCTGTAATTTAGGGGGGATGTATTGAGACAGCTTAAAGGAAGGCACTCAAAGTGATCTATGAATTGCAAAACAATGTGAGACATAACTCTCAACCCTTTGAGCTTGTTGAATAGCAGCTTGAAAGATCATTTCACACATAAGTGAATCTGATGGGTGGAAACTTTCTAACATTCCTAGAAAAAGTCAAAACAGGATTCAGTCATTGGTGGTTAATGCTGGGAAAAATCAACTATAAGGTAAGATGAATTTTACCTCCTGTGGAGGTAATTAAACATTGGGGAGGTGCTGGACTCACCATAGTTCAGGGAAATATAAATGAGTTTGGAGAATAAAATGGAAAAAAAAAAGAAAGAAAAAAGCTTTACTTCACCTTTTGAAAGCATTCATATTGCCCAAAGAAAGGCAACTCAGTGTTAGGACACATGGTATTAGAAAACACCATTTCTAATATTTTCTCTGGGATTTGCAGGAAAGTTTTCCTCTAGGCACAATCAAGGAAGGTTTTGTTTGTTTGTGTTTTGTGTGTTTTAGGTTTCCTTTTTTGTGTGTGTGAGTGGGGGGGTTTGTGTGTTGAGATTGGGAAGTTTTTGTGTTTGCTTTTGTGTGATAGTTGTTTGGGTGGGGTTTTTGTTGCTGTTTGTGGGGTTTTGTAAGTTTATTTTTATTTTGTTTTGCTCTCTCTTACCTCAGAGGTGGCCAAGACAGTGTAAGGCAGTGCCTTGTGGCCAGCCATGTCACCTGTCTGGGGGATAAAACAATCATTTATATTAAGAAAAACACAGGCTGAGCAACTGTCAGGGCTAGAAGTGGAAAGAAATATTTTTGCCATTCATATTCACAGAGCTGCAGAGTTCCTTCTTTTTTTCCTCCTTGGCAAGCTGAAGCAGAGAGTATCCTGCAGGATTATTGAAGTGTATATCCTCTGTTTTGTTCTCTGCTACTCTGGGGCCCTGAAGTGATGCTGAGCTTCCCTGCTTCATTGCAGTGCTATGCAACAGTCTCAGCCTCTATGAAGTGCTTTAACATAAAACATTTGGGATTTTTTTTTTTTTTGGTACTAATAAAAGGGTTGCTGGGTGAAAATAAATGGTCTGTGTTATCCAGGAAATCAGTCTGGATGAAGATCCCCGAAGCCTCAAACTCCATGAAGCAATGGAAGGTTAATCAAAGTGCTACATAAAAGCACAATAAGACCCATTTCTTTAAAATGGTTATGACCCATGGGATCCAAATATAAATTCTGGGTAGCTCTTGTTCCTCCTCTCCCATTAGAGGGCAATGTTTATGTAGGCAAATTTTCCATTAAAGTCATCATCATCTATTTGCATATATATTCAGCGGATTTAAAACTAATGTCGAGTTTATCTGTTTAAACCATCAATCCATGTCTGCTTAATGTTTCCTCAAATGACATTGGAAAAAAGGAGTTTTTATAAGAACAGGCATCAGTGATATTCATAATGACTTCTCCCACACCAGTAGATACAAGTGTAGAGAAAGTTGTGTTTCAGTGTTTTTCAGTGAGCTGGGAGTTCACTGTAAGTCAAAAATGCCAATAAGTTTAGGATCTGATGTTTCTAATTAAGTGTTTACTTTGTTTGCCTTGGGCTTTGAAAAGAGATAAGAAGCTGCTTCATGCTGATAAACAAATATGCATACAACACAAGGGGACAATGAGATCACTAACTGCTTTGCAATATGTGGAATTATTACTTTTTCACTTCATTTAAATAAGAATTATAATACTTAACAGAATGTCTGTTTATACAGGTCTAGGGCACGCTCAAGGTTACACTGATGAAAATGGAAATCAAAGTTGATAAGATGGTCTGTTTGTTGCTTGGCAGGTTGTGACAGATAATCACTACCATATTTTCAGATGTGTGACCTGTAAATTATTTGCAAATCCCTCAGTTTCATGAGTGCTACAGGTGATGTATGTGTACAGGTTTTGTAAAGACCTCAGCTGAGAAGTCTCTTTTGCTAAAAGCTTGCTCTCTTCTCATTAGTACTACACTTGCATCTGAATTTCCTCATTTTACTTCTTCCTTATTGCAGTTTTGTATGGGTTGTCTTGAAGACTTATTTACAAGGGTGTAGACTTTACGTCTATATGCTGAAGTTTGTATTTCCTTTACAGTCAAATTGAAAATTGGAAACATTCCCGTGCTACTTGGTGCTTGATCTTTCTCTTTGTGTTTTTGACTGCATTTGGCATAGATCTTGGAGAACTAAAGCTTACAGTCCTCAAGTGAAATTATGTAAGACTTGCAAACACCCAGGGTCTTTCTTTGTTGAGAAGTGTGGTTCAGCAATGGAAGAGAAAACAAGAACAAAAGTCAAACACTGAATAAAAACCATAACTATGTTCTTTTATTTATGTTGCTTTAGGCAATCACTAATGTTTTTTTTTCAGCTCAGTTTGATCCAAAAAACCATTTCTCTTGAATAATTTGAACATTATAAAACTACACAAAAATAGAATATGTAAGTGGAGCATATTATTTTCTTTCCTATCTTTCTCCATGCCTAGATATGACCTGTTTGGGGAGGCAAGTTTTAAAGCATGTGAATTTATCTATAAGGCTGGTAATTGAACATCAGAAAAGAGAATCAATTATTTTCATTTGTTCCCTTTCCTTCTCTAGTGAAAGGTTATGGTATCAAAGTGTGATGAAAGAATATATCAGGAAAAACACAAAACAAGTGGAATTTGATGCTACCCTTCTACTCCACTCTCATGACACTCCACCTGAAGTGGTGTGTCCAGGTCTGGACCCCCAACACAAGGACAGCATGGACCTGTTAAAGCAGGTCCAGAGAAGGCCACAAAGATGATCAGAGGGCTGGAGCATCTCTCCAATGAGGACAGACTGAGAGAGCTGAGGCTGCTTAACCTGGGGAAGAGGAGATTCCAGGGAGACCTTAGAGAAGCCTTTAGTGCCTAGTCACTAGTGCCTAGTACCTAAAGGGACTAACAAGAGAGCTGGAGAGGCACTTTTTGCAAACAAATGTAGTGACAGGACAAGGGGGAATGGCTTTAAACTGAAAGAGGGTAGGTTTAGATTAGCTATTTGCAATAAATTCACTACTGTGGGAATGANGATGATCAGAGGGCTGGAGCATCTCTCCAGTGAGGACAGACTGAGAGAGCTGAGGCTGCTTAACCTGGGGAAGAGGAGATTCCAGGGAGACCTTAGAGAAGCCTTTAGTGCCTAGTCACTAGTGCCTAGTACCTAAAGGGACTAACAAGAGAGCTGGAGAGGCACTTTTTGCAAACAAATGTAGTGACAGGACAAGGGGGAATGGCTTTAAACTGAAAGAGGGTAGGTTTAGATTAGCTATTTGCAATAAATTCACTACTGTGGGAATGATGAGGCACTTGCACAGGTTGCCCAGAGAAGCTGCACATGCCTAATCCCTGGAAGCGTTCAAAGCCAGCTTGGAGGGGTCATGAGCAACCTGTTCTAGTGGAAAGTGTCCCTGCCTATTGTAGGGAGGTTGGAGCTAGATGATTTTTTAGGTCCTTTTCAACATGAACATGGTTCAGGCTGAATTTTCAGAGCATATTTCAACTCACACCAATAGTATCTTGTACCTCGTATCTGCGGTTACCAGTTTCTTTTGAAGTTCTTCCAAATCAATATAATTCCCTTCTCAGCTTCCATGTTCCTGCCTATGCTCTATGTTTGACAGTTTGAACCATGAGAAAATGACCTTTCTACATAGAAAAACATTTTTGTCTTTCCACTGAGTTCCACTTTCTACAATGCTGTGTAAATGTGGTAAAAAGGTTTGCCAGATAATAAGACCACACAAGAATAAGCATGACTTTGTAAGGAAGAAAATTCCTGTTAGATGGATGATATATCTTCTTTTCTATGCTCACAGCATTATTCTTGGATTTTACACTAGCACCATGTAACCTCAAATACAGATTCAGAAATGAGAGACAGAACAAAAAACTTGGACCTGTCTGAGGTTCAGGCCTACGTTACTGAGTTGTTGTCGAACCTAGCTCTTTCTGGTGACATACTTAGGCAAACTCTTCTCTCCCAGATATGTCACTGGATATTGACCATGTGTGCTTACAGTCAGATACCTCCTGAGATGCTTAATCCTTTTCTGAGACCATTAGAAAATAGCAGCTAACTAAACAAATATGAGTCCTGCTGAAAGGCATAAAAATTGTACAGTTTAACTACACCTTTTTGCTACTTTGTTAATAAATGTGATAATGTCAAGGAATATTTCTGCATGCTGGAACTTCATCTTGTGAGTTGCCAGAGCAGCTCATGACATGATTTTTGATCTCACACTTTCTCAAAAGATTTCTTGGCATGATTCAGGGTGAGTGTGGGCCGTGGACCACTCACTAGACAACTTGCACTCAGCTATCTTATATATTGGAGGATAATTTAATAGAATATATGAAAATGTTTGTCCTAGACAGGTAATTCTGAAGATTATTGCTTGGCACATCTTGTGTACTAGTAAAGTCATGGTCTTAATTGTTCTCTGGGTCAAGCCCTGCTGTCTACAAAGACTACTCAAAGCCAGAACTCTAGTATTCTCCTTCCAAGATAGATTCTTATTCAGTGAAAAAGAAGCCAAAGAGACAATCACTAGGTATTTGGGAGTTCCAAACACGAAACCAGACTCCCCCAAGCAGGGTAAATCTGACTGCTATTTTTTATACCACCTTCCTCTAGAAGAAAGGCAAAGCCCTTCATTACCTCTCTGTTGGTCTTTTGGTTGCTCAAGTCAGATGAATGAAATGAATTCCTGTTTTATCTTATAAACATCATCACTGAGAATTTTTAACAGCTTCCTCCTTATCAGTTCCTTTGTTATAGATGCACATCTGGTACCAAGAAAACTTTGAATATCTGGATTTAAAAATAATTTTGCTTAGTTTACACATAGATGTGGGCTTTCCTTTATTGTTTTGAGACTTTTCTTGTCAAATATCAAGGGTTTATTACAAACCACAGGTATTAAATTTATTCTAAAATGTTTAAATAATCATGACAGAGTATTTGTTTTGCTCACTGTACTTAAAAGTTGTTGAAGTGTTTTCACCCATGACACACAAAAATGCCTTGGGCAGAACGCAGAGGCAGAAAAATTACTCTATGGAATTTGAAATTTGGAAAACATGTAAGTATAGACAAATCATTTTCTAATATTAACCAATGTAGCCTTAGGTAATGAGGCTGCTACATAATGCAGTTTCAGTAATAGGTGAAATTATGAAAGAGATTGAATTTTGCTAACTTTTAAGCTAATATTAGCCCAGATGGGTCCTAAACAATAGAGGCTCATATCTGTTTTAAGACACTGCAAACAGAAGAAGGTGCTTTCATTGTTGGTAGAATGATTAGAAGCCATCAGCAGGGTCTAATTATGAAAAAATAGATGTGATTGTGGACATTGTAATTGTGATGCTTTTTTCCAGGAAAGATAAAGAAATATTAATAATGTCAAAGGCACTTCTAAAATGCATTCAGTAAAGATGATTCTAGATTTCTGAGATGGCAAAAAAAGATGAAAAATATATTTTATGAAAGGAAGGTAATAAAGAAAAATAACTCATGTTTTGACAATATTGAAACTTGAAAGTGTTGTTTAACACTGCTGATTTTCCCTCCTGCCCCCAGAGAGCAGGCAGTGACTTAGATCAGTCAGTATCCTCTGGGTTCATCATCTGTGAAGAAGAATTAAAGGACTCATGAGCAGAATCTTCCCTAACAACCCCTCTTACACAAGCTGCCTACTAAATACAGGCTCTCTAACATGAGAAAGGATGTTAGTGTTGCAGTGAATGCCAAAATAAAATTCACAACCTATAAAGAATGTATATCTACATATAAAAAAACCCCTGATAACTGCACAAGAAAGACATGAATCTGATGGAACAAATGCAGAGGAGAGCTACTAAATTGATCAGAGGGCTGGACCACCTGTCCTATGAAGACAGGCTGAGGAGAGAGTTAGGGCTGTTCAGCCTGGGAAAGGAGAGTCTGTGCAGACCTTAGAGCACCTGCCAGTGCCTAAAGGGGCCTGCAAGAGAGCTCAAGAGGAATTTTTCACAAGAGCATGTAGTGACAGGACAATAGGCAATAGCCTTAAACTGAAGGAGGGTAGGTTTAGATTAGATGCTAGGAAGAAATTCTTTACTATGCAGGTTAAGAACTGGAAAACGTTTCCCACACAGATGTGAACTCTCATCCCTGGACATGTTAAGACTAGGCTGGATAAGGCTCTGAGTAGCCTGCTCTCATAGAAGGTTCCCATCTATTGTGGGGTGATCAGAACTAGGTGATCTTTATGGTGCCTACCAACACAAAGCATTCTATGATTCTGTAAACAGGAAACTGGAAAATGACAAATATTCAGAATTGAGGCACGCACTTGATAATTTTTTCTCTCTAGAGTAAGAGATGATCCTGCCCTGTGTTCCTCTAAATGTTGTTGAG
>WAAE01014236.1:0-27195 GCA_013400495.1 Nicator chloris | reverse complement strand
TTTAAAAGTGCACCTGCTTAATTCTCACTAACAATCCCCAGCAAAACTATACGTACATTAAATACATACATTGCAATAATCAGAAAGTTAGAGTTATGTGTTTACTTCCACCCCAGCAGCACACTTGAAGACACTTTTCTTTATCTCATCAGTTGTTTTAGCACTCCTGTCATGCACATTTAGATGCATATGGGTATCCAGGTGAAGAGGAAAGGACACGGGCAGAGAGGTCAGGCTAACAACTGCAATGTTAAAAAACCCAAAACGAAGCCAAACCATAAACACTATCTTTAGGAGTCACTTAGAAGTATAAATGATAAGTACCAACAGTAAGGTCAAGTATCCTTTAGAATTAGAGCTGTAAGT
This sequence comes from Nicator chloris, assembly GCA_013400495.1. NCBI lineage: Eukaryota > Metazoa > Chordata > Aves > Passeriformes > Pycnonotidae > Nicator > Nicator chloris. The sequence continues at coordinate 26,829 of WAAE01014236.1, read as the reverse complement.
ACTGCAGTTACCTAGGCAACATCTGCTTCTTCTTCTCTTTAAGGATTTCATCCATGTATAGGGACAGAAAAAATAAATGACAGTTTTCAGAAATTATTCAGGTCTCTTTAATTAAAGCCATAATATAAGTGTGACTACATGTCTATGAGTAAGGTGTTGTCTTAAGGGGAAAATGTCAGATTTTATACATGAAAACATGATTTTTAAAAGCTCAAAATATTTCATGTATTAAGAATGACAAAGTTTAGGCACCCGAAATTAATGCCTGAACCAAAATAGGCACCACAATTATTTCAGTGCAGTGAATAACATTTTAATGATTTACATCTTGTATACCTAAAGCCAACAGGTGAATGAGTTTTATTCATGTCAGCGTTTTAGATTGCTCTGAAAACAGAGAAAACTCGAAACAAGAAATAAAATCCCTACATCACAAAAACCTATTAAGAGCATTGAGGAGCTTGTCAAATTGACGGGGACTATTCAGCTTAAAAATCCAGTGGAATGTGCACTGAAATATTTCAGCGTTAATGGAAGAGTTAAATCAATCACCTCTTGTAACTTATGTAATGGAGTACTCCAGGCAGACAATTACTACGATTGAATTTGGTTTCCTTCAGCACTAATATTTACTACTGTTAAAATCCTTGAGCCTAAAAAGAAAATCCTCAAAGGCAAATTTGTATCCAGGAAGACAAATCGCTGCATTAACTGAAATTCACTAGTTTGCTCTTGCTGCAAAATGAAAGATGTCATCACATTGGAGCAAAGAACAAAATGACATTTCTGAGACATTAATCTTTACAAGATGTTAAATTACTTGTAAAAATCTCAAGAAAAACAAATGAATTAGTCAGACTATCATTTTCTCAAGAAATGAGAGTGACTGAGCTAATTGGATCATGGAATATACTGAGGACATAATTCTTCAGTAAGTTTGATGGGTTAGTCACTGAGGTTCAGTAAGGACCAGTAAGGACAGCTGACTTGACAAGCAATGAAAATGAAAATCAGAAGGTTTTTGTCACCTGGTAATTTTGCCTTTTTTACTTGCAACCTGGTCTTAAGCAACACCTTGTGACCCCAAAGAGAATATTAATTGGACAGGGTATAGGCTTTTGGACTCAGCTGAGAGAATGATTTGACTGAATAAACCTCTAGAAAAATCTCCCTAGTTATGTGGAAAATGGAAGCAGATAATTCCACTGATATTAGTAACAGATAAAAACTTGTCTCATACCTATACTGGTCATATCAACCTATTTGAACGATCACTGCACTTAAGCTAAATCCCAGATAATCAATGTCATTGTCTGGCTCTCTGTCCAAACCTTACTTATTTAGAACATTCAAATTAAAGCCTATTAAAATCTTCACCCAATCACTATGAACTGGTTTTATTTTGCCATTACAAAGAGATGACACACCTATAATTTTTTTCTCTTTGAGAAACTACCCAGTTTGTTACTACCCAAATACACATTTACAATTTTGAAACTGGCTTGTAATCATTTTCCAGGAGTCCTGTTCCAGTTTGCTGAATTTTGAATGATTTTTCTTGTTGCCTTTTTTTTTTTTTTTTTTTTTGAGTGCTTGAGTAGCCTTTTCTCACCAGGTCTGGTTTTTTTTCCTTGAGACCTTTTGTTCAGTTTTCCTCTCACAATGCTGTCACCCCTAGACACAGCAGTGAGTTCTGTATGAGAAGAAACTGGTGGCTTTAACAGTGGACTGGAGAGTGGAGGTAGAGAGGAACAATTTTCCCAAGTGACCAAAATCCTGTGTACAAGGAAACCTGATCCAGGTGGTAAAAGTGTCACAGCTGACAGCACAACCCCCCCTCCCAAGCACAGCTGTGTCTGAAGACAGATGCTCGATGCCTTTCCTAACCTTCTGCTTTGTCCCCCAGCCTTCAAAGTTGTCATGCCAGCCTCCATAGCGATTTCCTCAGAAAACTCAGTGCTCCAACTTGGAAAATTTGTTAATGTTTCAGAGACACAAATTATGTCTATACGGACCAGACACCAGCTCTCAAATTGCAGCTGCATCTAAAATGCTTTGTGTTTACACAGAAAATTCTTTGGCCCTTGAGAATAAAGCAGGCAGCCCTCAGGACCAGCCAGGAATAGTGCACATTGCAGTGTAGCCATTAAATGAGACTGTGCAATTGTCCCAACAGAGGAGAGATGGTGTCAGCCTCTTCAGTTAGAGATGAAAATGTGCAAGAGCAAGGTGGGACATTTATGAACCACATAAAACCCACATACTAACCTTTGCATTTTAAACTCACACAGAATGATGATTTACTGGGTGTGTTTTCTTAGAAGTGTTTAAGATCTTACACTTTTCAGGGGAAACAAAGTACTTTAAAAGGTATCTAAACAGCTTTGGTAACTAAAAAGATTAAGGGTGACAAGTACTGTTTAGTACTGTTCCAGGATGGCAAGTTAAGCAGTATGTGAGTAGAAAAACCACATTTCCCTCTCTGAACTCTGGTCTCTTTAAGCAACCTCTGACATTTCTGCTGTCAACATCCCCCACCCACAGAAATAAGCCTCTGTACAATAAGCTTCAGAGTCCTGTTGGTTCCCACAGTGCCATCAGCCCACTTTACAGTAATTACCTGTCATTACATCTGGAGTCCCACTGATCTCCACTTTAAGCACTGAAGATCTACAGGAGGCTCACCTCCACATCTCTGCAGTGAGGAGCTGCAACTGATGCTTAAGCAAAACCAGCTGGGTCTTCTCAGATCCAAAGCACAGCAGCACAAAACCAGTAAGCTGAGGCCCTGGAGTACCTGATTTTATCCAAGTCTCACAGCACTGCCATACTAGCCCAGCTAATCTGACATCTCAGTTACACCCAGTGCAAACAGAGTTACATCCAGGCATCCTCTTTGGCTACCACCACCTTCAGAGATTGCAAGTAAAGTTGTGCAAACCCCTGTACACATCCACATTTTCAGATGTTTGGTTCTTGTTGTAACCAGTATTGTGAATAAATTTAAGCTTTTACCAAACCATGACTGCATTTAATAACAGAATTAAAATGGATCTAAGCAAACAACAAAGCCTTTTGTACTGACACGTAGATAGAAACAACTTGCAGGCAAAACCACCCTTCTTTCAGAGTCAGTTCTGTCCCTCCACAGGGAGGCAGTGATTTCAGGGAACATGCTACTGCTCATGGCTGTACTTCCTCCTCTTTGTACCACTTAACACTTCAGACAGGTTTTGCTTTAGCCACCTGCTGAAAGTACCATCCACAGGTATCACAAATGAAACACAGCTAACGAAGATCAGAATCCAAATAGAAACCCCTGATTTTATATTGGTAGGGCTCATACTGACAAACCAGACCTACAGAAAGCAATCATGGCTTATTGAACACAGCCGAGTTACAGGTAGAGCTGCCCTTCCTTCCCCACCCACTAAAACCTTTGATTCCAGTTCTTCACTGTTCATTCTTCTGAAATTAAGTTCTTATGACAGTTAATGAAGAATTGTGAGAGGAATCATACTCCTCATGAAAACTCAGTATGTTTTGGTTAACAACTTGGTATTTCAGACTGCCACATTCCAAGAAAGCCTGTTGTTACTGCCAGCCTGGACTGCTTGCAATGAGAGGCAAAGGAATTACAAAATCCAGAAGGTTTGACAGAACTCTTAACAGAAAGCCAGCTATGGAACCTCAAATCCCCCAAATCATTTAAACATCATGCAGTTGTTTCAAGCCTGCTTCTCTAGGAGAGCATTTACTTCAGGTGTGTTCCTACAATTTGCTTTTCTGAGCCAGTCTTTATACAAGTGAAAACATGAAGTGATTTTTCTGCTCAAACTCACCACAAGGTGGTTCAGCAAAACGCAAGGTTTCCACTTTCAATTGAGTGAGAAAAAGCAAAACAAACACTTCTCTGTAATATTTGATTACATTCAAATGTTTTATACCTTAACAGCACCATAACATTTACCTACACATTTCTTTAAAAATCTACTAGCTAAAATACAGTTAAAGACAACGTATTGCACTTGTAAAAGCCCAAAGATTAACACAAACTTAATGGGATTCTTAGTCAAGTATTCACTTCCCCAGCACTGAACACACAGCCCAATAGACCAGACAAAGCACAATCTTTTCATCTGCTAAAGAAATAACTGTTCTTTAAAACGTTTACTTCAGTTCTTATGTAAGCACAGCACTCTTTGAAGTGAAATAAAGTATTACAAAACACAGGCTAAATCAAGATCAGAGAATCTGAAAAATCTTCAGTATTTTTATCTCTTTCTGCACTACCAAAGATAAGGCCTACATCAGAAGCCTCCTTCAATAACCTCTCAGACACAACGCAGAAACACTTTGCAGATGAAGAAAAGCGTAAACCTCCTTAGATTTAATAAAAGACAGAAAGAACACAAACAACCAGCTCTTACCTTTCAGGGAGCTGAAGCTACAGGATTCTGCTCCATGTCTTCAGCAGGCAGAGCTCCAAATTTGTGCTCAGTAGTGCAGACCAGCACCTGCTCCTCAAAGTCTTCCTTTTGCAAGCTTCACTGCCCAGTACTTCCTCACCACATGTCCCTTCTCTCCAACCCCAGAAGACCTCTCTACCTATTGCTTTCAGCTGTGCTTAATACATCTCAGATCAGGCATGATCACCAGTGCCTGATCAACTCCTCAGGCAGCAAATTACCCCTACAGAGATCCCTGAGCTCTCACACCTTGAATCAATTTACCTCAGTAAATAATTCTGCTGAGAGTCAACAAGTAGTAGTAGACCCTAGCTCTCATATTTCTCCCTAGAAACTTGTGATGTGAAAGGGATTTTTTCAACTTCATATGATTTTCTGTAGTCACACATATAAACAGAAAGACTCCAATGTCACACTTAAATCTTTAAATATGCTGCACCTTAGGTAGGCACCATGACCAGGCCTGGTCACTCTGGAGCTAACTTAAGCTGTGCTTTTCTGGGTGTTGATGAGGCTCCTTTTCAAACTGAGCTGCAAATTCCTCTAGTCCTTATTATTCACACTCAGGGATTGCTGAGTAGGATGGTTTGTAAACATTTTCACCTCCCAGAACATCTTCTGTGGGCTTGTACCTCATCTTGTGGAGCACGTGACATGTCATCCTGTGCTGCCCTGTGGTGACATTGCAGGTATAGGAACACAGCTACTGACAGCCTTTGCCATTCCCCTGCTTCAGGCTTGGAGGGAACCAAGGCCAGAAGGGTTCATAAGGAGATTGATTGGTCCTTTCACAGTCCCAGATTTCTTTGAAATTGTTTAGAAGACGTCAGAGTATTTAATTGAACCCATTAATCTGTTTTGTTTTTTACATCTTTTTTAGAAAGGCCTGAGCATGCCAAGCAATGAGTTTACCTGTTCTGGAGATGTGCTAGAAACACTTAAGCCTTCTAAGACTAAAAAGTGATGCCTGTTTTCCTATTTGAGTTGCCTTGATCTCTGCACTGCTGAGCACAGGTCCTGAACTTGTCATTAAAACCACATAGTGGTGCCTGATCTGCAAGCCTGCCAAGGTACTCAGAAACACCATATGCCAAAGCATTCCTCCTGTAGGCATGACCATTTAGCATTTCTGCTAGATGCTGAACTTTGCATTTGATTGCATTTAACACACATCTCAGCTGAATGGGCTCAGCTTAGCTCTGCGCTTCACCTCTCACCATAACAACATAAAACTGTAAAAGACTTCATATACCTTTGTCATATTTTTTAATAAAACCCAGGGTTGTTCAGCGCTGGTCTTTACAGCTTCATTGGAAATATTTCATTGGTTTATGACTTTTGTGGATCTGCCAGTCCATACACCATTTCTCCTAGGTTTTGCTCTTACAGTGCTATATATTTTGGGTTGGTTGGGTTTGTTGTTCTGGTTTAGTTTTTGTGAAGTAACACAGTGAAGCCCCTGGATTCTTAGAAATTGCTGGGATGTCTTTGGGAAACATTACTGAATAGCACCTCTAGCTGTGTTTACAATCCATAAGAGAAAGCCTCTTTATCAGAATGTTCTCTCATATAAAGCACATGGGTGTATTAGGATGTTGTTAAATTCGCAAATGAGGGGCATCTATGAACTCCCCCACTGAAATATTCAGCAGCTTAGTGCTGCTACCTCTTGAAGTGTCACTTAGGGCTGAAACTGCGAGTCCTGCAAGCACTTTAAAAAAGGACTCTTTAAACGATGATGGTTTTGGCTTCATGACAAAGGCAAACTAACCGATGCACAAGGATAGAGTTTAATTTCTGTGCCTAACACACTAATCAGAAGTTACCCACCCTGGGCAGCAGGGATTACACAAGCAGGTTGAGATCAGGCTGCCTTGAGGGAGGTTAGACTTTGGCACAGAGAGACCGAGCATGGGAACTCAGTGTTGGAGCCCAGGCTACAGCAGAGACATCATGCTGCTCCATAATAAGCCAGGGCAGCTTCTCCTGGCACCACAATGTGCTCTGGCACCAAACCCTGGTGAGACACATTCTGGGAGACTGACTCTCAGCTGTAAACAGCAACTGCTAGGCTGGTCAGAGACTGAATTCAGGGCTGATGTTTCCTCTGGTTAGAGAATCTTGGCAATCGTGTATCAGATCTGATTTAAGCTGCCAAATGGTTCCGTAAACTGCCATATTTCCCCATCTTTGATAGATTACAGTGGTAAGTGTAATGCTAACTGGTTTGCATTACAGATACTCCCACAAAAGAGTTGGTAATTCCTTGGTGTTCAGGTCAGAGCCAGAATGTGACTGACTTCTGTGCCCTCAGCCCTGCTCAAATGAGAGGGAAAGACATGGCCCCTCCCTGCCTGGAAAGGTGTAAGCAGCAAGCAGGACAACAGCCATTTCCAGAATTTCCTCACTGACAGGCAAGACTTTCTGTGCCCTTCAGAGAAAGATACACTGCAACAGGCTAAAGCCCTCAAGGAATCAGTGTGAAAAATACAGAACAAAACCAACAGAATGTGTCTTCTGCAAATACAAAGCCACTCAAGGGACTTTTTGAAGAACAAGCAGCAAAACCAATTTCACACTGTGGGAAAAAAATCATGAACTGCTTCTGCCTTCAAACAGCCATTCGTTTTCATAAAAGATCTGTCTACTGTTCCTTGCATTTTTGTTTAGTTTGAATTGTACCTTGCCTGTTTAAATTAACGTGAAGAAAATTTCACTTAATTCTCTGATCCCCATTTCCAAATTACCAAGATTCTATCAGATGTAGAGACAACACTGACAAGAAAAATACAGTTTACAACAGGGCACCTTGGAGTGGATGAAATAAGTATTTTTCCTTCTCCTGCACATTTACACAGATATGTATTACAATGACAAGATATTTAACCAGCTTTTGTAATCATCTTTGTCCAAACACTGCCCAAGACAGTCTGATGTTAAGGCCAGCAGAATTCTGCACTAGGAATATCACATCACATTTATCTTCTTCCTCCCATGAGGGCCTCACTTCTGTGGCGGGTTTAAATCTAATTGTTTTCCCAAAAAAACAGCCCCCAAACCCCCAACTTCTGTACCTGGAATTGTTGACATAAGGCAAACTCAGTTTCAGGATTCTCAAATTCAGTGGTAAACGATGAATATAAAATGTGAGTTCTAGATGTTAAAAAACCCACAAAACCAAAACACAAAACATTAAGTTTAGAAAGAAGCTATACTTTTCAAACTCTTTATGGGAATTTTAACACATAGTTACAGCCCTTTTCTAGCCATTTACTGCTGTTTTTGAGGTCAGGCTGTTTTTTTCCTATCCTCCATAACTTAGAGGGAAATTCTCTTGAAGATCCAATTATACCATATAGTGTAATAGCTATAATTAAATGAGAAGGAATTTTATCTGAGCTCAACAACATTGGGTTGGTTAAAGGATTTGTGAGTAATTGGTTTAACTGAGAACAGCTGTACAATTATGCTAACAAATCAGACAGAGCAAAGATATGGCTACCATAATTGTGTTTGGAGTTTAAAAGTCTTTTTCTTTCCCCAATGCACGTGTGCATACATTTTATTTTGTTTGTTGGGGTTTTTTTATACTAAAACCTCCTGAAAAGTAAAAAGGAATTCCATAAAATCTGATTTTAGAGAAAATTCCAATAAATCTTTCCCAGAAACTGCTTCAGATTAACTCCTTTGGACATTTACACATTTCCCAAGTATCCTTTGTTGCACTTATTAATGGAAATCAGGATACTGAACTCTGTGAAGGAGAAAGTTTAGCTGAGATTTGGGATGCTCCTTGATTTTTCAAAGATGGCCTGATGTGGGTTTTTTCCCTAGGGGTTTTAATTAAATAAAATACAAATACTGTCAAAGATAACAAATGATGCTAAACTACACCACACTTCTTATCTATTTTTTGACACAGAGATAAATTTTGTCCTATGTTTTTTATAACTTTTCTAAGAGAAAAATATTTCCCAAAAATATTTACTCAGCACACATCAGATTAGAAGGGAATACATAAATTGTGTGAAGACAGAGATAAAGTAAGCTGCCAATCCTTTACCAGCATGGGGTTTTGCATCACAATTTTGTGTATCACTTAAAACAAGCTGCCAAAAGGGAGGTCAGACGGTCTGAGATGGAGGTAGAGCCATGTGATCTTTTGTGGAGTAGTTTTGAGTGCAGAATTAAGAGAAGCGACCACGGTCCACATCAGAGACAGTTGTGACAGTGTGAGCACTGTTCCATGGGCACTAAGATATTTGCCTTCCAAGCCCTCAGCCCGGGTAATCAGCATCAGTGTCTGGGGACAGGGGCTGCTCTCAGCCTCACCTCCGAGCAGGGCCCCAGCAAGGCCCTCCAGCTGTGCTTTCCTCACCCCAGCTAGAGGCTGCTGCAATCAAGGAGAAGCAAAACCTGTAACCAGGAGGAAAAAGGGATATCTATCCCATCCCCAAACACTGTAAGAGAGCAACCCCTCAGCCCAGAGTCATCAGGCAGTGTCAGCAAAAGTTTCCTTGCTTTGTACATAGTTCGTCTAAAGCAAAAACTGCATTTGAAGGAAAGGCTTTTCATTGCAGAATTTAGTGCAATTTCTCCCTCTTTTTGCATTGCTGTGGTGAAGGAAGCACAAAAGAAAGCTCTTAATTTATAGCCAGTGTAAATCTATGAAGGGACCAATGATGGGCTGCACAGAAACTCATTTGTCTGGGAGCCCCAGAAGAGTTTGCTAAACACTAGGAGATTAGCAGTTCTCATTTACCCTAGAGACAAGAACGTGCCTTCAGCACTGATAAATACTCAGAGCCCATCAGCTGCTGACTGCTTGCTGCGTTTTCACAGAACTGTTCAGATTATCTCCATAGGGAGGCCAAGAGGGACAGAAGCTTAAGCTGTATGAATTCTGAGATTTCAGCATGCTGCAGGGACTGAGCAAACCACAGGTTCAAAAATTCAGTGAGACTTCTCCCCAAAACAGAGTTATGAAGGGCAGTACAAATGTTGTACTCACACAATAAACTGTCTGAAGTTATTCAGAGGTATCCTTTCCCACAAATCTACAGTTCTCATTGTTTCATAGTTACATTCCCATGTTTATAGTGTTTCTACAAAGTTACCAATAAAGCAGTGTTTACCTGAAGAGTTTAAGTATACATGCTGTTGTGTACCTCCACCTCCAAAAGAGTATTACACTCCCAAGTACGCCAGAAGCACATTTGCTCTTCAGAAACGTTAATTTATTAACCATTTCTGCACTGAGAACTACTTTAACATCCTGTTAGGATTCTTTTCCCTGGTTCCAACTCTTCCCATAACACCTAGGGTGCCAAGGGCACAACTAGCCATCTACTACCAAGAAATTAAGAGTGAAAAACGTTATTGCCTTTTTTATGAGAAACTGGTACTGAAATTCTAGTGTGAGACAATTCAGATATCTAGATAGAGACATACAGACAGAAAAATAAACTCAGGAATTTAAATTAAGCTAAGCAAAAGCTGAAAGGGCAGGCAAAATGGGAACATCTTATAATAGCTTTTCAGGGCGATATTCTTCCCACAATGTTTGATACACCATCTTAAGCAAAGTCTGGTAACGCTAGAGGGCATGTTAGTTTTCACTGAAAATGTGACTGGTACAGGGTGATCCCCACATTCCTCCTCACCTCTGGCTTTTTCATCCTCTTTTCATTTCACACTGTTTGCTCCTCCAATGCACTGGATGAATTTGGCTGGATGTGCCTCTGACTACAGTGGTCTCTGCAAAACCCCAGCCTTAGTACAAAAAGCAGAGCACATTGCTACCAGACACTAGAAGACATGCCATCCATCCATCCATCCATCCATCCATCCATCCATCCATCCATCCATCCATCCATCCCTGCACCCATTGTTGTGTATTCCCAAATCACCTGTGGGCCCTGCACCACCTGAGCCTACTCCCTAAATCAGCAGAACCAACAGCAGCCCTGGGATGAAAGCTCTTGAATCTCAGGGACAAAGCAGGATCTGCTCTGGAGAAGCACCCTGCAGCTGCTGAGAGACATCCATAGTTAGCTCATTCTGTGTTTGAAAGCAGAAACAAGAAGCTTGTAATGCTGCTCCATCACTTGTCGTCAGCTGCTCATTGAGGTGGAATATTGTGGATAAAGACTGACTTCAGTAAGACAAGTGACTGCAACTATAACTAACAGAATAACCTTGCTCTGTCCTAGAGGAGTCTGATGACAGCATTTCCTGGCAATTGATCTTTTTTCTGATGAAAAAATTTACCTTAAGTTTTATGTGCCAGCATGGGAAAACTACAGGTGGAGCACATCTTGCCACAATTCTTTTTTATTCTCTCTACAGAGCAAAATTATGCTCCAGTTTACACAAAGTAAAAATCCATCTCTTGATAGAGAGAATTTTTATGATCATTTATGTATTTTATTTATTGTTATTTATCCCTGGAGAGCCTGAAGTCTCATAGTTAAAAGCAGATGAAAATTACTTTGTTAGCTTTTTCCTTACAAGCACATAAATCTCATTACATATAGCAAATATTTGTCTCTAGAGAAAACAGATTTAAACCTCCCCTGAGACTATAAAAGCTCCACTAAAGCAAGAAGCTACACAGAGACAAAATTACATCTAAGCTTACCCCAGTCCCCTGTGAAGTGGGCAATTCTTCTCACGCCCTCCAGGTTTGGCCAGTGCCCCTGTAGCACCACAGGGCAAAGGATTGCCTCAGAGCCAAAGATCCTGACCTTACTCACCCTTTCTAGCCCAGCCCGTCAGGCACAGGATTACAGCACCCTGGGAAGAAACCTGCTGGCAGCCACCTCCAAAGCAACCTCCAGCCAGAGGCAGTCAGCAGGATGGTGACTGGACAGGATGGTGACCAGGAGAACCCCCCCACACATTGGGGATTACAAAAGGAAAGCATAGGCAACGAGCAGACATCGAGAAAATATGACCTTTCAAAAAAGCCTGAATATCATAGAACACAAAAATGATCTTTCAATGCATTGAAGTAGTTATAAAGGAGTTATATCATGTGAGGACAGAACAAGGAACAATGAACTGATATTGCCCCAAAGAGATCCAGAGGGCAGGGAAACCTGAGGGTGAAGAGTTCTTGGACTAGATTTCCAGAAGGGTCTGGACTCCAGTTCTGAAGGGCTTTGATACCAAATCAGGCTCCTGTCTGCTATGGATGCAGCAGAGAGGCCTGATTCTTGAAAAACCCATCAAGAACCCTATTCCAGTCTCTTATTCCTATAGCTTTTTCTTATTTTTTTTCCTTTATTCAAGACATTTTGACTCCACTCAGTAATCCTTTCCCTAACTTTTTGTGGAGGTAATCCACCCTATTTCCCTTTAATTTTCTGTTGTAAAGCTTACTGAAATAGTCAAAATAAATTTTTTAAAAAGTACATGAATGGCATTTGAAGTCAGCAAGATCAAAACAAATGTACAATGTTTATGCCTGGATGTTTTCTGAAGTTTGTGTCATTTAAAAGGGAAAAATAAATCTCACAGAGATATGCAACATAGGGTATTTTCTGAGGATTGTTTCCCACAAAAGTTGACTGCAGCTACTGTTGAAATGAAGAATTAGCCTTATCCTTTCCAGAGATGTGCTATTCTTTCGTGCTTTTGTCGTATCCCTCTACCAGAGACAACACCTGACAGCCTGCAGACACTGCTAATCTCTATTACAGGAAGATTACATCACTGACTCTAAAAAGTCTTTTCACTGATGGGCAACTTAAACACCATCTCAGACTTATAGCCTCACATTCTTATCTTTCCTAGCTTCATGGATAAATTCACAGCTTTCAGGGAATGCTTTTGACAGCATACAGATCAAACTGGGGAGAAGTGGGAATTCAGGTTTCTGCCAGGCTGGTTTTTGTTCTCCCTGGCTACTGATGGAGCTCTGTGAGGTTTTCTGGTCCTAGAGGCGCTGACACCATAGCTGTACATAAGAGAAGGTTGATGCTAAATTGTGGAGACAGACTTGCAGAACTGCTTTTTGTCAAAGGTTTGTGGTGTTCACTAAGGGCAGAAGGCTAGAAATGTGGCAGTTTTGTTTCACTTGTTTGGTTTACAGCCCCTCATTTTTTGGAGTCCTATAAAGAAGCACTGCAGAGACTAAGCACCCATCAATGAAAAACTATTTAAAATATCTGAGGCTGTCTAAGCTTTATGCTTCTGCTGGTTTGAGACTCTTCTCTTCATAGCAGCTGCCAACAGTTTCTCCAGCTTCCTGTTTAAATAAAATCACTTTGTCAGCACTTGCCTGTCAATGAATCTCTGATAACACCAGCAAGTAATTCAGTACTTCAGGAGCCTTTTTTTGATCAGCATCCATGAAACTGTAACTTTTGGTTATTTTGGCATACTCCAAGCCACACATTTTTTGCTTTTCATTCAGAACTCATAGGCTGTGTCTCCTAAAGCATTTTCTTCTTACTACAGTCCCTCATGAAACCATAGGGATAAATTCTGCTTTCAGGCAAACATCCACAGATGCCAACCCAATCACATAAAATTGCACCGAGGGACAGATTTTGGCATGCTGTGAGAAGTCACTCAGGACAGCTGGAACAACATAGCAGCTAAAACAGACATTTTATTTACCACACTGGCAAATTGTTCCAATTTGATTCACAAATTAAATCAGTTTCCAGGCTGGGATAGGATTTTCTAGCAAAAAGGGATGTATGTTCCCAACACAATTATGTAGTCCTCTCTTTCTGCTTTTGTCCTTAGTGTACGTATACGTGAACGGCAGCAGTGGAAAGCAAAGTTGTGAGGTATGAAAGAATGACTCCTTTATGTAAAGTTTTACAATTGCTACATTCTCCTATCAGTATTCTCTGCCAACTTGGCTGATATCCAAGTACCTTGGGTATCCAAGTACTCAGAACAAGAGGCAACAGGCAGGAACATGCACAGGCTGTTCCACCTGAATAGGAGAAAGAACATTTTTACTGTGCAGGTGACTGTGCCCTAGAACAGATTGCCCAGAAAGGGTGTGGAGTCTCCCTCACTGGAGATATTCAAGAACCATCTGGACACAATCCTATGCTGTGTACTCTGGAATGACCCTGCTTGAGCAGGGAGGCTGGATACAATGGATGGCCCACTGTGGTCCTTTCCAACCTGATCCATTCTGTGATTCTGTCATAACTGGTGGTCTGCAGAATCTCAGTTCCGAATGTAGTTTTAGTGGCATGTCCCACATTGCATCTATCATGACCTGTTCCCAACCATTTTTAGTTAGTTTTAGTATTTCCTGTGCCTTTAGTTAGTGCAAAAAAAAAAAAAAAAAAAAATGACAGCAACCAAGAGAAAAATATGTCAAAAGACAGAAAAAGTAAAAGGTAGTTTTGAAGTTCTCTGCCTACTCCTTTAATTCAATTCTGTGCTATGAATGTGGTAATAAATTAATCACCTTTCAGTCATTTGTATTGACATTAAAAAATACTATTTAAGGGCTCATTGGATCTGGAATCCAGTTTTTGAATTAAACAATAAGATAATTTTATTAACTAACAGAATCTTCAAAATCTCAAACATTAGATGGTAAAAAAAGATGTGAGAGGTGTTATTATGCTTTAGCAATTAGATATCTCTCAGTAAAGTTAAAAACAAATCCAAGATTGATATTTTGATTCTGCACGTAGGCTGGAAGAAAAGGAGTGAAGTGAAATCATGTTAGATCAAAAGGGAACTGAGAATATTCAGCCCATTCCAACTGTAGTAAAATGGACCCTCAAGTGCTGTTTTACTGTAGATGATACTTTATTGAACTGAAAAACCAAGATACTGATAAAGAATAGAAATCTTTAAAAGAGAATGGATAAACAGCAGAATAACACTGCCTGTATTTCAAAAGCTGTGAAAAAGAGCAAGAGAGGAAAAGCAGGTAGAGAAGATGTCCACTGAGACTTGTTTGCTCTCAAGATGGCACAAATTCAGCACTTTATAGGCATCTACAAGAGCAGAAGAACCTCAGCATGGAGGGGGTCAGCCTCTGCAGCTATTTCAGAGGCCAGTCAGGAAACATTAGCCCAGGCTGAGATCTGTGTTGGCGAGACACCTGCACCTGAAGGCACAGGACAGCTCTACCAGACAGAGGGGAAGCTCAGCTCAGCCCAGCCATGGCATGTCAGCAGTACAGCCATAGCCTGCCTGAATGGGGACTGGCCCCTCCAAAATCAGCCCTGTGATCTGATAAACCAAAGGTTCATTTGGCAAAACTTCAGGTGCCAACCATGCTGTGGCTGCTTTAATTTACATTTTCCCTACTAGCTATAATGCTAAACAATGAGGAGGTGAGAAAGGTCATTTTACTCAGTTTTTTGAAACTGTCTTCATAACTAAAAATAAAATTTCAACATCCTTGGGGATTAAATATTATAAATGTGTTTGAATCAAGCAGGACATTTAACTCCTGTAAATCACAAATGACAGCTTGCACGAAGTATGGCTTGCATATCTTTGGAACACAGATTTCTACCTCCCATAAGACTGAAATGTTTAAGTTACGAAGAACTTGGTATTTTGGCAATATCTGTATAACAGATATTTCTTTCATCAGTTATGTTTACTGCATTAGTAAACAAGTGTTAATCCTTAAGGGAAATTTAATTCCAGGACTTTTCTTTCAAAAGCTGTCATGAGAATCAGAGAGACTGACCGTACTTGCTATTTAATTTTTTATTACTTATTTGCATAACTAGAGTCTGACTATTTTTATGAAATTTAATCTACAAGGAAGAGAAAATTTACTTTGTGTGAGACTGTCCAGTGAGTTCCTGCTGGGAACTCAGTGTTCCAGCTTTGCCTAAGCAGTGTCTGCAGGAGTCAGCATTTCACTGGGTGTTTTATCATAAGCAAGAATTTTAACAGCCAATATTAGTGATGAGAACATCTATCTGATCATCTTGACATTATCAATAGATGCTAGTGGAAATAAATACCATGTGGTATTTCACACATGGACATTATATGCTTAAAAAGATGAAATCAATTAGGCTCAAAGCATTATCTTCAGATTTATTTTTTTTTCAAAAAAGGTGAAATTGTTTTTTGGAAAATAAGGACCATTCAAATTTAGTATTTGGATAATAGTATATGTTTTAGCTGGATAAACCACTTGGAAAGAAAGACATCCCAAACATCTTGCTCACAGAGTTTCCACAAAGCCTTCACGTCCCTAATTTCAAAATTATTCTTTGAACCACCTAAAGCAAACAGCCCAAGACTCCTTCTTGGGGGCTGCAGAAAACTAACACTCTGGAATCTGACTCCTGGGTGATTCGCACTTCAGAACAGGAAAACTTAAATGGGTGACTAAAAGATAGACTTTCTCCTGACCTCTCATCACAATTAAGGAAAGGCAGAAACACTTCAACAAGTGAAGCATTCAACAGGCACAGCTGTGATCTTTTCCAAAGAGGAACACGTCTTCAAGTACACACGAGCATCACATTTAATGCTATCAGATCAGGACTAGTGACATTCCTCCCTGCCAAAAGAGGAATAAGGGACTTTTTCAATTACCTGTGAGCACAGATGTGTCTCTCTAAAACCACTTTCCTCAGGAATTCAGTAACTGCCTCTATTTCAAAACCCAGTAATGCTCAAAGCATAAGATTCCTTCAAATCTACTTTTCAAAGGGTTCCATATTACAGAAGCAGCATGCTCCTTCTGTAGAGAGTAAAGGCATGGACCTTTTTATCTCTTCTCAGAATGTCTCTTCCTCATGAAGATCTTCAATCCCAGATACAAAGATAGAGATAAAACACGTCCAAATCATCAAGGTGATAAAGCCAGAGCTTCCTGGGGGAGGAAGGGAGAATGTCAACCTGTGCAGCAGCATCTCAACAATCACTGAAACCTTTCCAACAGATGATCACAAAATTTTTCTTCCAATAAGGAAAGACTTGGACTGTGATTGTAATATTTCTTTCAGAGAAGGAAGTTGTGACCTCACATGTGTTGAGCAAAGCCTGAGACCTCCAAACACTTCTGCATTTATATGCAAAATCTCAGTTCCAAATGAAATCATGATCTAAATAATTTATCAAACCTCTGTAGTAACATCATGTTAAAAGTTGAAAGGCTGATGTTTCTGGGAGTAAATGCAGGTAATTTTATTCCACTTATCATAGGGCAGTAGGGAGCGCCGAGGCTTTGTAGAAATGACAAGCCAGCCAGTTTATCTGTTCCTTAGCCAACCACTTTGCTGTGCCCACAGCCTGGCTCTGGCTGAGAACACTGCAGCAGCCGAGAGGGCTGGAGAGAGAGAGGGGAGCAAGTACTGTTTGCTAGGAACTCCTGCTAGCAAAAGAGCAGTGTGGAAATGAATTTGTGTAGTAATAATGCCTCTTGCCCTCATCACCTCACAAAGAGTCAGCCTCGACGGAACTCACTGACAACACAGTGTCTCAAAAAACTGCCAGTAACTTTGTATGATACCCTATTGTCACAGCAGTTAAATGTCAGAGTGCCAAACTGATAAAACCGCTGTGTTAAATGTTCAATTACTCTTTTAATTGGAGGAACTTATCTTCCCTGCCAGTTGTGCATTATGAGAATGCACACAAACAAGTGTGATAATCACCAAACACTGACCTTTATAAAAGGTCAATTTTGTAGCAGCAGAGCACAAGTAAATACACTATTGGAGGGAGGGGAGGTGTTAAACAGTGGAAACAAGTAATTAGGCTGTTCTCATGATGAAAATGCTGTTACCAAAAAACCCCCCAAAAAGCTCTTCTGTGATAGAATCACATATAAATATTAGATATAGATGAAACTCAATGAGCATGTCTTCTTCTAGATTGTTCACTACTATGCCTCTGCCTCCAATGTCACATAGTCAATAACTTTCAGATTTTTGGGATGGAAAAATCAGCTTAAGTAATTCACAGAGTGCAGTTAATCAGAGTCAGTTTCAATGGCCTTGTAATCATTTCAAGTTACAGTGTTTGATTTTGCAATCTGGTCCTGAGTCACACTGCTGTCTACTGGAAGCATTTGTCCAGGTCTCATTAACACTGGAAGGAAAAAACAGATTTTATCTGATTCGATTCTTTTTTTCTAGATTCTTTTTTTCTAGCTACTTTTACCTCTCATGGTAGTATTATTTTTCCTGCTTTTCAGTGCTATCCTAAAACCCAAATCAAAATAAGTAATATACGATAGATGTAGCACACACCTCTCACAGTGGAATAAAACATTGATGCATCCTCTTACGGTATTCAAACTTCTGAAACCTGTTTCTCACAAAATCCAAACAGCATTATATTGTAACTGTTATATGTGGAACAGGTTAAAAAAAACTCTGAGATGGCTAATTTCAAATGCATTCACTTCTATAAATTCCTTCATTTAGTACTTTTGTAGTAGCTGCCTGTCTCTCCTGGGAACACAATTTTATGATCCCTCTTGAGATCAGTACTAACTTCCACATTGGCATCTGCATGCAGAAGTTTCTGATTAACACAAAGCAGTTAAACTTAATGAGGTATTTAAATATAAATATGTAACTTCTCTATTTTTTTCACCAATCCTTTTTCCTTAGAACACAAACCTCAATATCACAAGTCTACAAGCAAGGAAAAACTAATTTGTACAGCACCTGCGATTCTCTTTTCTTCAGAAAATAAAACCATATTCTATTGCCAGATTCTTTTAAGGCTCCTGTCAAACACACAAGTAACTCTTGCATATGTCAGCTTACTTCCATACTTCTATTCTTTAAGAAATTGAATCAGTAGGAGATGGCATGGGGACATGTTGCCAGCCAAGAAGCTTTAACTGGCTCACCTGACTACAGCTGAAGTGTTAAAGATCGCTGAGGGGAGGATTAGTGTTTGGTGTTTTGCACAGAGCCCGTGCAATCATTTGTGGTGTTGCTTTGAGGCACAACACATGGCACAGCAGAAGTAATTTAGGGGATATTGACCAAACCCCGCTGGTGCCAGGCCTCTGTGCCCATTGCTGCGTAGGCAGGAGCAGGGAAAAAGATCAGGAGGGTGAGGACTTGGGCGAGAGAACATAGTCGTGCAAGGCCCCGCTCTGAAGCTTCTTTTGCGAAGCTCGGCTAAATGGGATCAAAGGGGGTTAAAAACAAAGCAAACCGCGCAGTCCCTCCGGGCTGGTTCCCCGTGCCGCGGTGTCCCGGCGCCACCTCCCGGGGGCTGCGCTCCTCGGCGCCGCACGGCACCCGGCCTGGCACAGACCCCGCGACCACCTTTGGGCAAAGCTGTTTTAGTTCTCCTCTCTCTCAGCACAAATCAGGTTTCAACCACGTTCAAATACTTGCATTACCTACGGAAAGCTGTCCTGTTGCTGAAAGATCGTGCCAAAAACATTCTGCTCCCTTTTTCACTAACCCAAGAAAGCCACCCCCTCTTCATCAGCTCTGATCAAACGGTGCCACTGTTCCTTCTAAAGGCTTGACCTCTGTATGAAGTAGTGCTGTCATATTTTCCTTCCAGAAGCCTTTACTTTGTCTGCAACTGGAGTGCCACATGGATGAAAACAAAAAAGGTATTCACCAAAAAGGAGCTGAAGTTGAGGCAAGCTATTTTTTGAATATTTTAGAAGAATTTAAGGATATACAAGCATCAATGTGTACTCATTTCTTTCTGCTCAGTCAAGGCAGATAGGCTGCCTGAAAAAAAGGAATTTAAACCATTTCACATATGCATAGCTCTTACTGTACAACCAGTAAGTTATGAACACTTCCAAAGACACTGTTCCTAGTAAACAAAAAAGTTCTCACACACAAGGTTTTTTGAACTTCTCAATTTTAATGGACTCAGAACAATTCTATACAACTATATACAGATTTTCAAGCATGACTAAATATCTATTGCTTCCTACATACAACGAGCTGGAATAATAAAATGGGAATAAGTCCTAGCTAAGAAATATAAACACACTTTTGCAAGGTTATTTTGCTAGTCTTGATCGCAGCCGTCGCTTGATGATTAGATGATCACTTTCTTTCTCTTTTTGTTCCACAAGGATCTGAAAAAGATGGACCAAAAGATGGTTATTCAGCATTTCTTCAGGGACAAATGATATTCACCTTCTAGACCTGTGTGCCTAACAGCATAGTTTCTCCCAGAATCTGTTTGCAGAGTTTTACCTGAGTCACTCTGGTGAAATTTCCCCATTCACTGAGAGGGCGGTCAGTCGGCGGAACAGGCTGGCCAGGGAAGTGGTGTAAACACCATCCCTGGAAGTGTTCAAAAACTGTGGATGTGGTTTTGTAGAGTTAACCCAGTGGTGCTTTTCCAACTTTAAAAATTCTATGATTCTATTACCTTTTTTTGTCAGGGGTCTCCAGGATAGAGAGACAATCCTGGTGCATCATGACAAGCAACCAATTCCATAAACATACAAAATCCCATTTCTGCTGGAACAAATACCAAAGTCCAAAGAAAAATATTATCTGAATGCAGCTTTCACTTCTAGTCTCTAATACTCATTTTCTGATGAACATTTTTAGCTTAAATTTCTCTAGCTTTCTCTGACTTCCCCAGGATTCAGTCTTTCACCTTTTCTTTCACTTCCAAGGTTCTTAACTCATTTTGCTCAGCACTTCTGTCATTTTCTTCTTCCTCCTATGGACAGCATTTTGGGTTCTGCTGCATCCACTCATACACTTTACAGAAAATTCAATAGGCTACTTTAGTATGAGCAAATGCTTACCATAGCATAGGGAAGAAAGGATGGAACAGAATGAAAAGACGACTTCCAACAGAGCAGAAGACTCTTCACCACTACAGTTGCTGTCTAAACCATAAAGTTGGATTTTGGAAACAATCCATCAAACCTTGGCCTGCATGACTCTTAAACTGGTTTAGACAGAGCCACAAAATTAAAGACATCCAGAAGGCCATTTAGACTGTGCTTTGAAAAGCATGGATGTATCCACGTGCTATTATGCCCAAATATTACCTGGGCATAAATGGAATTGAAAAATAGCTCTGGTGCTCACCTGTAAAGTTAATTATACATGCAGACCTTCAGTGTGTTTCAGTCATGTCATTCCAAACCTGTGGATGCCTTTACTGGTCCCTATTTCTATTCTCTCTTTATGCTACACGTAAATGAACTGCAAATACTGGAAAAACAAATTAAGGCTTCATTACTGTAGCAAGAAAAAGTAATCTTCCACACACTACAAGATATCTGTGAGACCAGATGTGAAGGTATCTCTATGATAGCTGTATCACCTCTACAGTCAGTCAGCAGTCAAAGAAAGACAGGTGAGAAAAAAGTAAGTAAAACAGCAGAAAGACAAGACCAAAAGCAATGGTTAGGTAGAATAAATATATAAGCTGGTATTTCCAAACCTCCTCTGCAACTTGATTAGACCTTCAGATTTGTCTTTTTCTCCTAATAGTTAATTTTAATTTAAGATTACAGAAGAACTTTACAGTGGGCAAAACAGGAATTTTAATCACTTACTGAAGACCCAGGGATATCCAGAGGGCAAGAAATGTCAGTTGAATACAGCTTTCTCTTAGCTCGTTTTGGCTTGAGCTCGTTTTCTTTGACATTTTCTGGTTCTGCAGACTTGGGAGAGCTTATTGTCTCAATAAGCTTCTTTGCTAGAAGACAGATTTTATCATAAATACATGTTATGGTTTTGTGAGCCTCAAAATTCATGAATAAAGTAGGCTTTATTAAAACAGCTTAAAAATTAAACCAGTGTAGACCAAAGTTCAAACACAAAACTTCAGAAGTAGTATTTGACTACTGGTTTTCTGTAGCTGGAAGCAGTTTTCTGTAGCTTCAGATGCAAAAACGGTTATTACTGTGCTTTTTTAAAAAAATAAAATTAGCAGGGCACAAGGAATCACCAGTATTTCATTCTAAAAGACACTATTATTTGTTTAAAATGAAGTTGGACATTTTTTAATGTGAACAGTTAAACTACTGTACCGACTTGAAAGCTTGTCCTGCTACAGAGTACATCTTAAATTATCTGACATAATACAGTGTAGATAATAACTGTGTGAAATTTTTGAAATTTCTACGTTTGTCATATTGGTTTCAGGAGCATTTAATCTTTTTTAATTTACTCCTGCACAGTAATCCACAGATCATTCTTATTGTAGGAAAGAATAAAAATATATTCTTCAACGGAAAGTCCAAGCAATTAATCTTCCCAAGGCTATACCTAAACTTAACAAAATCCATTAATGGCTCTATATTCAGCTTAATGAAGTCTTCCAAATATTTCCATGAGTCTCTGGCTTTCAGATTTCATAGAATTAACCTAAATCAAAAAACATTAACAAAGTTTCCACAGCAACAAGGGATTGCTTATAGAACAAAGTACGATTTGGAGTTTGGATTCAACCCTTGATTTTTTTAAGAGCAACAGGGCGAGTTTGTAAAACTGCCTTTACGTGTAAGTAAGTACATAGTAACTCCAACATTTTAGGTCTAACAGTTATCATTGCTTTTATGATAAATATGCAGATATTTCACATTTCATCTTTCATTCCACCTTGTTTATATTTCATACTTCACCTAAGTTTTAGAATTACGTGGTCCACACAACCAAGACAATCTTTTCTTTTCTGCCATTCTACAACGACCAGAGAATAGGGAATAAGCCTTATTTATACTGTACAAACCTTTAGAGTGAATAATAGTAGGAGAACTTTGGAAAAAATCACCAATTTTCTGTAGTGTCCCATCTTTCTTCTTAGCTGACTTTTTATTTAGAGCAGATTCTTGCCTTCTTAAGGGGTATTCTTTTCTAAGAGATTGTGCAGTAGCCATCTGTACAGAAATACAGGATCATTGTTTAAGCTGAAAATTCATTTAATCCTCAAGTTTCATTTCATTTTAGTTCAATATTATTTTCAAGCTGACACATTGTGCTTTGCTACTGGCCCCTTTGTTCAATTTAGCAATGATATCACTACAGCAAGTAATGTAGACAGCTTCATTTTACACCTATAAGAAAGAAAATGGCCAAAGATTCACAAAATACATTTAAGAGCATGAGTCATACAGGAAACATGGGTTGCTTTTTTTTTTATTTTAAAGGCAGATTCAAAGTTGTAGAACATTTTACTAGACAAGCTAATTATAATTATATTAATCATAAATAAAATAATCTGATGGGGCAAATAAATGTCTCACTTAGCCTCTGAACCTGCCCAGGTTTCTACTATGGCCTAAAATAATCATCTTATAATTGCCATATACCAAGTTCAGTTTTACTTCAAAAGCATTGCCTATAACATCACACTTTAATAACATGCTCAAACTAGTCTTTTTACTCAATATGCAACAACCTTCCCCTTTGAATCACTGCACACAGCAGCTGGGACACTACACATTCTTGGCAGATACAGACCACCATAAATGTTGAAGAATCTTGTTGAAATACATAGATAAGAATAAGATACTTCTGCATAAGAATATTTGCTCTTTTCACAAGTCTACCTATACAGAAAAGGCTAAACTGTCTTCAAAAATGGAACAAAACCAAACCTTTTTTTTGTTGCTTGTAGAAGGTGAATCAGCCATAGGAGATTTTGCATTTCTCTTGTTCTCACTCGTCACAAAATCCTAAAGAAAATGAGAAGAAATTATAATTGATAGCAATGACCATCTAAATCAAAAGAAACGATTTTATAGAACTGATCTGTAATCCCACAGATCAGAGTTGGAGACAGCAAGAAATGGCAGCATGTGGGAGAGAAAAAGGTAAAAGGTAAAGAGAAAGTCCAAATCAGGCACAAAGAGACAGAGTGGGGATCAGCTAAGTCTATGACCTTATTCAACACAGGTCAGAGATCCACCACTTGGGAGACATGGGGTTTAAATAATACCTATATAAAAATAAATACATTAAATACACATATCCCTGCGATCTCAGCAGAAAATAAGGTTAGAATTTTAATAAATAATCAGACTAATAAATTGAAAAGCTGCACAACAGATTTTGTCAGTTGGTCAAGTTCACACCTCATTTATCTCTACACTCTTCCTTTTCCTTCTCAGCTTGAGCATTTTAACTGTAACTGGTGAGGTGCTGCCCTGATGCTTCACCTCCATCTTATGGGGCTGCAGAGGTGTGAATTGGATTTCCATCTCTGGTTTTGGGAACCGACTCGTTTTTCCATCCTCTGTGGACACTTCAGTAGAGTCCAGGACAATTTCAGAATGGTCCTGCAAGTACATGGAAATTGTAAGAAAACAAGTTTTAAACTAACTGTGAGATAAATACTATATAATACAGATCATCCCCCATTCCCAGTGGATTGCAAAGCAGGCGTTCTTTTTCTCAGCTGTTAGCTTTCAGAATACCTACAACAGGAGTGAAGAAATCAACTACAGCAGAGTTTAAGCCTTATTATCGAAAGGCTTTTTTGTTACATTTTGAACTTTTTTTGTATCTATGATCACAGAATTTTCCTTGCTAAACTCAGCCTGATCCTTTGTTTCCAAGAAACTTTTCCTTAAGCCCAGAGACCTTCAGTGATTGTCTCCATCTCTGCTGCTCTTTAGAAACCAGGCAGTAATAGCAGCTTTTGTGAGAACAGTGTAATATTCTGTAGCTTATCTTTAGGGAGCTCTCTTCCCTTCCTATAGAACTGCAGCTGTTCCTCCTTACGCCCATTCACCCTGAAGGGTGAACCTCCTTCCTCTTGAAAAGGAAAATGATAAAAGCTCATGGAAAGCCAAAAGGTAGTTCTCCAATAGCCTCTGCTAATATTCTGAGAGGGAATCCCACCCAGAGTCCCAGCAGCACTTCATTCCCAGGAATGGAGCAGACTAATAAAGTTGCCCAGGAATAGCCAGTGTCATTAGCTACCAAAGCTACACACAGGTCTCCTAGAGTGGAAGGAAGCAAACCCCAGTCAGCCCTGCTATTGGTCACACATTTAAAAGGGTTTATGTGTTTTTCCCAGATGACCAATGTAATATTCAGCCTCTTCATATGCATCACTGAGGGGTAAATTTTCAAGAGCACACAGCTGAAGTCAATATAATTATTCACATGATTATACTATACAGCTTTTATTTCTACTTTTACGTACACTTCAAATACTGGTTTGGCTTTAAGCAGGATGCAAAGTTTTGGTCTTATGAACCCCATATGGGCTGGTTAATCACAGAATCATCTCATTACATAACAGGTGGCATAATGAAAGTGGTTTGTGTTGAAATCCCCCTAACACTGACATAATCAAACTGAGATGACACTACAAATAACAGGTCTCCGAAATCTCTAGAACCTGGACTAGTTAACTGGTTTTTGCCTCAGGTGTAAAGGTTCTAGAACATACAGAGAGGTAATATTCACTTAACTAAAGTACTTATTTTCTGAAAGTGAGTGTGAAAGAATGAATAAGAACTCAGAACTGATGATACAGGTAAGTACAGTTTTGGGAGATTTCCAGGACTATATACAGAAATATATACTGAGAAACCAACAGAATTACAAGCATTAATACATAAACATACCTCTTTGTTTACAGACTGATCAATTTTATCTTGTCCTTCTTCAGGTAAAGGTACTCCTGCCAAAGACTGAGGATTTTCATGGTTAATCTGCTGTTTAATTTCCTTTATAAAGTTGTCTTTCTCTGCCAGCTGTTTTTTCAGATCTTCTGTGTCAGTTTGCTTATCCTAATAAACATAGCAAAAATTGCCACAAATTTCAGGACTGTCAAAAGAAACTAATAGATATCACAAGCATCATTATGATTACTTGGTCATATCAGTTTTAGAACTGCAGGCTAAACCAGTCAGGTATCCAATACAAAGCCAATAATTTAATGCCTCTATGTAAAGTAAGGAAAAGTATTATAAGAGTCTGAGGAAACATAATGCAGAACTTTTTATTTTACTATACTTATTTAGAATTCTAAGTTCACCTCCCATTTGCTCATGAAGTTCTTGGTGCCGTGAAGAAGACAGCAAATGGGAGAGTTGATTCAGATATTCAGTCCAAATTCACAAGAGTGTTTACTTGATCTACTAAATATTTTCAACCTCCAATTACTATTACAAATTCAGTTGCAAACAAACATTAAGCTTTTATTTTTAAATTAGCTGCAAATGGTTTCAATATGATAGTGTTTAAGAACAAAAAAATAGAGCCAGAATGCAAAGAGAAACAACAGTATTTTGCAGAATTAATGGGTAACAAAAACCCCTCAAAAATCATGCAGAAGAAAGCTGACCTTTTCTGAAGCCGTTAGTGCAGCCTGTTTCAGCCTCTCTATTTCTTTATCTTTTTGTATGGTGCTAGAAGCCAAAGTCTTGAGCTGGACTTCCAAGGCTTCTACTAGTTCATCTCTTTCTTCACGCCACTTTTGAAGATTGCTGTCCTTCTCTACCAGCTGTGCAGCAAGTCTTTCCTAAACATTAAAAAGGTAGGTTAGAATAGAACACCACTTCTACACGGTATCTGAACTCTTCTGCTAGTTTTGTTTTGCACAATTAGTACTATTTTAGAGCTTTAGTAAATTTAAGAGCCTATGCAGATCTTATAAAGCTCACATAGAACCAGTTTCAGTACAAATATGCAAAAGCCATGTTTCAATTAGAAAATCTGTATTTATACTCTTTGTGAAGAGAATTTTCTTTTTGCTCCTGTTTGCTTGCTTGAAGATTTTATTAATTACAGCTCTCAGGCAAGAGAAGTCACAGATAAGGTAAAGTAGTTGTAAGCTCCTAACATCCTCCTGTACTGATTGCAGGTCCACAAAGTCATTGCTAACTACTTCTAGATGCAAATGCAGTTTTATATTGCAGAGGTTCACATAACTTCAACTGATTAAAAAATTGCAACCTTGATGCAGTCCAGTGAACAAGTAAGGTGCCTTAGCTAATAACGATCAGTTTCCCCAATGCTAGCACATATTACCACAGCATACTGACCAAGTATTTTCCAAAGTAAGCTTCCTTAGCTTTTAAGGAGCAATTCATTTAAGTGTAGGTCATTTACTGGTGTTTTACACACAATATGAAATTTGAAGACTTCATAATGAGGTGGTAGTGATGGAACAGGAAGGAACAGGCATGTTAACTTCCATTATGTGCTAAGATTTTTCATTTTATGCTCCTCCTATTCTTCCTTGTTCATATTGAGAGCATCTCATCTAGGCTTTGTCATGTCAGAAAGTAAGGGAACTGAAAAAGGCCAGCTACTCTCAAGTGCTCCCACTGCTCTGTACTAAAGACACTACAGGACAGTGCTGAGACAAAGACACTTACAATTTCTGCCTGTTGCTTTACATGGTGTTCTCTATCCTCCACAAACTTCCTCATTTCTCTGTTGCGATGGTTCTCAGCTTCTTTTACTTG
>WAAE01014234.1:0-42655 GCA_013400495.1 Nicator chloris | reverse complement strand
GCCAGAGTCAGTGAAAAGTTGGAGTTAGGATGACTAAACCAGGACCCTTTTCATGCCATGTTTAACAAGAAGTCTGTGCCTCAGCTCATTTTTACCCTCTAATAAGAGGGCTGCTGGAACAACAGACAGTTAATTCACTAGTTACAGGAGGAAAAGTACTGTCAAGCTCCAATTATATAGTTGTATTAGCCTATTATATATTTTTTAAATGTCTGTACTTGGCCATTCAAATTCTGAGGTTTACTGCCTAGCTGCTAGGTGCTGTTCTGCTGTGTAGAATCAATTCTTACAGTAACTATGTCCAGAACACTTCTAAAGGAAGGGACTTTCAGCATCAGTAGTTTACATGCTGGGAGTTGAGTTCTGTCAAAGATAATAAAAAACCACAAAAAGAGATGAAATCTAAGCATTTTCCTGTTATCATGCCTCCTGGCATGTTCTGGCCACACCTGGCTGCTACCCAGGATAGGCCAACCTTGTCCTCAGTCATTAAAGATCAGGCCTCTCTTTTTGGGAGAACAATACAGATGCAAGGCCAGCCATGCCATGTTCTCAGGCCCAGGTCATGATTCTGGGTCCTTTTAAAAAATTAACATAGGCTCAGTCTTGGAGGACACACAATGTCTGTACAAACTCTATTCCTTTACTCCCTCCTTAGTTTTAAATGCTCTTCACTTTTGTTTTTATGAGGTAATGGAAGGTATTACCAACAGCTGCATGGGCAGCAAGTGTGCCTCCAGAATTTCTTTATGTCAGTTCCACAGAGAATAGGCAAAGGCTGTAGCTTCTCTACCATGTGTCCTATACCTAGCAGAAGTCCAGTTACTAGATTAGATACAGCTATGGTTCCATGCAGGATGGCATGCTTTAGGATAACAGGAGAAAGTGTATTGTCAAACCATTTGTATCCCAGACCTCTTGAGCAAGCACAATGCACGAACAATTTGCATGTTCAGGCTGCATTCTGGACATTCACAAACATTCCTGTGTGATGCAGGTCACAGACTGATTAAAAATCATGCTTACCTGTTCAGCTGTCTTGCTGTGCCAAAGTCCCCAAGCTTTGCTACCTTTCCATTATTGCTAAGAAAAATGTTCTGCAAATAAACCCAGAAATAGTATGTGATAATGAAAGATGGCAGAACTTCTTAAGCATATGTTTCACAGGATAAAATAACCCCCCCTCCAGTACCAGTTTTACTACCTGTGCTTTTACATCTCTGTGTAAAATCTTCTTGTCATGAATATGCTTCAAGCCCAAGGAGATCTGCACAAACCAACTGAGAATCTGCAATGAAAGTTACAGAGAACAGATACCTATGAATTTGTGTGACTCTAATGGGGCATCTTACTGAAATATATAAAGACAACAAGAAAATCTAAAATGTATGGAACATATACAATGTAAAACAGTAAAAAAGGTATTTTTAAAGTTAATGCCATAGACTTTTCCTTTCCATTTAGTGCTATCACTAAACTAAATGGAAATAGATACCTACCCTACTTCTCTTATCCCCATCAAGTTTTCCCTGACTGTGCCAGGACACACAATTGAACAACAACTGAAGAATCATGCCAAAGGAGAGTAAGAATAATAGACCTTTTTTAAGAAGTGAGGGAGTGCAAATAACTAAGAATTGGGGAGTGACTTCCTAATCCTCAGTGATGGAAGTCATACCACCCAGCTGTAGTATTTGTAGTCCTACTGAATGTGATCCAGGAACCAAAAGAAAAAAAAAAAATAAAGAGAAGAAACATGAAGGACATGTGGTGAAAGAAGTGAGCTATGAAAAAAATTGCATAATAAGTAAGCACATGTCTTTATCCTTTATCCTTGGCTCAGTACAGCTTTTAAATATATATTTAACTTCCAATATACACATCTTCTTAAATAAAGGGCCTTCAGACTAAATTCAGAAACAAAACCACAACCTGCTGATATACTTCTGTATTTAAGAAAATTCATGCAAATGCAAGACTTTGATTTAAATAATAACCTTCTATTCAGCAATGCTTGACATTAAATTGATGATTTCCTGATTAGGACTGATGACACAAATGAGGCTTTCTCAGAGGCACATTTGAAAATGTATTTTAATAACATTATGTTAAATTGGGAAAATTACGTTCATTTCTTTATCAGCAGATGTATCTTTAGTTTCCATAATTCATGTTTCTGTCTGTATTTCTTTTGCCTTGCTTTGGATATGTATCATTTGGTGTCGTTGTCAAGGGGTTTGCATGTTGGTTCTGTCCTTTGTGCTTTCATGATCTGTGGGTTTGTCCTCTCTTTATTTTCTTTCACGTTCTCTCTCCCTCTAGTATGACTCCCAATAGGATCTTAAAATTCATTATTACTGAACCGGTAATTCACGTTCAACTGAGTTCTCCACCAAGGAGTTCTTTTTTTACTACTAAAGCAAAAAGAAAAGTCACAATATTTTTTTTTCTTCAATTTTATGCTTTAGAGTATATTTCCACTAGCAAGTTGGATACTCTCCACTTGGTTTCTAAGGAAAATTTCATTGTACCTGAAAAAGTAGATTTTATTTATGACTAAATAACCCCAGACTTCAGTCCCCTAATTTGTACATAAAGAAAATTTCCTTCAGAAAGCTAGGAGTTATTAAGAAAATAAAGGAATAAGTAAGGAATAGTGGGAAATTCTACTTCTGTGAATTGCAATACTTATCATACTCACCTATTTACAAAATAAAATATATTATTATAAAATATGAACATAGCCCAAAAGCAATCAGAAATCTGGGCTTGTTCCTCTGTGCTGGTTTAACATTTTAAATGGCATCAGAGAAGTTTTGACCAAAGTGAAATGAATGAGAGATTGACCACAGACTTCAGTATAAAGGAGGATATGCCATGATGCTAATAGCACCAACAAATTAAGAATTTGTATATAATACATCCTCCCCATAAAAAGAAAGCACTATTTAAAATAAGGTCTTCATGGTTTAATGGGTGTATTACTAATGTAAAGAAAAAGTACATCTACAATGCAAAGAGCAATAGGAGGAAGGGGGCATTAAAAAAGTCATCATCATACTGCTAATGAATTAATTTCAGATCTTAGAGTGCTAAAAAATCTTTCTACACTCCAGCTAAAATTACTGAAGTTTTCTTTAAAAGTTCAGTTATTACTGAATAATTCAAACCACCTGTTCCATATATGTTCTTCCCTCTAAAGAAAATGTCTTTCACCTGGTCCTCATCAAACAGCACTCCATGCTGCATATTTATCCTCTTCATTAAATCTCCACCATCACAGTATTCCATCACAATATATAGCTTGTTCTTTTCTGGAAGGAAAAGAATAATTTTGCCTTTATTCCTGTATTATTCATTAACACAGCAACAACTTATTTTTATGGTCCTTCTTTCAAAAGGTACGAGTTAACCTCTACCTACTCCTCCATTTCAAAGATTAACTGAGAAAAAATGGATACTTCCAGTGAAAACTTATTCAAGAATAAGATGTGAAACTATATTTAAATGGAGATTCAGCAAAATATTAAATACATGAGGAAACTCTCAAGGCACCCCACTGACAGATGTTCTTACAGGAAACTTAGCAGAGTGCTTCAAAGTTCAGGTTTTTTGCTCAATAACTAAGTACAAAGTAAGGTTTAGGGAAAAGCTTAGAAGTAGACAATATTCCAAAGAGCAAAAATGAACAGCAGGGCCTGCTTAATAGAAAAATTCAAACTATTCTTACCTCTCTGGGGTTAGAAAATTATCTGATTTTCATGCCCCCTAAAACATTTACAATCCTGGTCACAGAGAACAGTTTGAACAGAAGCTGCAACTATAGCTTTTATTACACAAGGCGGAACCAAAAGAAGATGTCATAAGGAAGGAATGAATAAGAGGAAAAATAAATGCAGGGAATTAGCTTTCGTGGTGAATGGAATTCCTTCTATCTCTTTCAGTCCTGAAGAATTCTTTATCCTTGAGTGGTAATTCAAAATACATCTGAAGAAAAAAGGCTAGCACAGCATTATGAGATTGATATTGGATCACTGGAAAGACAGTGCTGTATCAAGGTATGGAATGCCAATACTGTTTTCACATTCCAGATGCTGAAAGACATTTTCAGATGTACTAATAGATTGCATTTCTATTTAATGGCCTCTTTTTGTCCTTGCCTGTTTTGTCTGTGTGTATGTATACGCATACATAAATATGTATATATGTGTGCATGCATATATGATGTATCATACCCATATAATGTCCTATGTGGATAAACAAAATATGAGGAACCCAAGGCTAGATCAGATTAAATGATCATTCTATTTCTTGCCTATTTCATCAGCCTTTTGTCCTATTTGATCGGCCTACTCCTTGCTATACTCAAAAGCTCTCTTCTATTGAAACTCCTAGAAAATTCCCATTAAACTCTGGATTCCCATAAAAAATCAAGACTAAAGTTCAACTTGCACAGTAAGGACACCTCAGGATCTAGGATTCATGCCAAGCATCCACTCACACATGTGAAAAACACAAGTGATGCTTGAATTTGATGCCTTGTGTCCATTTCTAGGAGTTGAGACCTTTTCCCATGTTTAAGTAAGGCATTAGGGATAGGGCTAAGGATGGTCAACACTAACAAGGTGGGTTTGCTGCCTTTCACTCCTTTCACCATAATTAAAACAGAAATGTTAAAAGCAAACCTTGCAAAGAAGCATAGAAGGTTACAATATTTGCATGCTTCATCTTGGCCAGAAGAATGACTTCTTTCTCAGAAGCGTCTTTTTCTTTCACAGGCATCTACAAAGAATTAAGAAACTAAATGCTAGCAATGATATATTTAACCCTTTTGAAAAATAGTTACATCATTACCAAACTATTCCCACTAATACAAACATGGTGTACCAAGGCAATGTAGAAATAATATAAAGTATGATGTATGTACAACATAAAAAATAAATTTGCAGTGTATGTTTGAAAGTGTATTGGAACATTGGTGAAGTCAAACCCAATTTTGACATTTTACAAACAGGCAAATGTATATCTTTAAGTTAAAGAATTTAAACTCTAAAGAATTCCCTTAAGAATTTGAAGAGTATGGATGTAGATGAGTCTGTAATGCTAATAGTGACGATGTCAAAAGATCAAAGTAAAAAGAAAAAAAAATCCTTCATTTTACTGGTGTTACTTGTTCTTGTAACATTTCAGGCACACTCTTTGCCCTGTTACATTAATGGAAAACTTCTATTTAGTTTATTATGATCACACTTCCATCAATACTACTTAAAAATTCATTTCTCTATCTATCCTTCAAAATGTCGTCTTGTATTTATAAAGCTTCTTACCCTCATTCTTAAGAAATATTTTTGAAATGTAATTCTTAAAGATTCAAAAATCAGTAACTGAATAAAACACATTCTACCATATAAAAAAATCTTTTGACTTCAAAGTAGCAATTTTCTGTCTCCAGTTTCTGATTTTTGAACAAGTGGGATTCACAGCAGCCATTCTTCTAGTTGTACATCAAAATCTAAGATGAGAAATGCATGGGGTTTATTGGTCACGAGCAGAGAGAGAAACTATCCATCTTTTCATTTAGCTGTCATTACTTGTGTGTCAGCTTCTCCAGGTTTGAATCTGGAAGACATACAGCTCTTTCTAGAACACATTCTTCTACTGTAATTCTCTAACATATTAGAAATTCACTGAGGTGGCCCAGAATAGCAAGCAACCTGTCAAAAGCAGTAGGCACTCATTGAAACTGACTGTTAAAAGCCCTGTATTGAAATCACAGAGATTTTAATTGCCTTTATGGAACCAGATACAGCCATGCTATTCCCCCAGCACCTGAGCAAGTGGCTCTAAGCTGCCTCTGCAGTCAGTGGGAAGACAGAAGTTTCATGGCCCAATTGAGCTCATTCTAAATCAGAAATCTAAAACACAAGTGATCAACAGCTTCCTAAAAAGACTGAATTCTCTTGTTCTCCTTGACAGGATGTCTGGCCAAGCAGCTCAAATGCTGACAGCAACAGAATGGAAACTTAAAATCAGATGAGACAAATCGAACTGGAGAAGTCATAAACGTAAAGGACAATTGGAAAGACTCCATTGTGAATTACTCGTGTATGAAAATACGGATGTGGGAAACAAGGAAATGAAAAAGCTTAGAGAAATTTACCACAGAATTGTGATTTGTTATTTTAGTGGCAATATTTTCATTGTCATTGAATCAACTACTACAGAATTTGAATTAGGCAGTGCAACACATTGTAGGCAGAAAGAAGCTTTGAAAAGACCAAAAATGCAGTAAAAAGCAAAGACTTAATATCAAAATATGTATTTCATCTATGCTTTTAAAACAATAAATTAGCAAAGAATACAGTCTTCGGAAAACTTAGCTCTACATAATTGTGATGGAACTACAAAGGAGATAAAATACAACCTAAGTTCATACCCAGCTAAATGCAAGTAGCACAAGCTGGTAAATATAATTCAGGTTTTGTTGTTTTACCTTGGTTAAATTGATCTCTTTGATAACACACGGCTCATTATCCATTTTTCCTTTTGCCAAGAATATTTTGCCAAAAGATCCTTCTCCAATTTGTTTAATGATTTCATATTTATCCATGATGTATTCGTCTTAGAGCAGTGGCTAAAATAAAAATTCCCCACATTAGTACTGCACATAGTCAGTGCTTTAACATCTGAGTTGGTGCTACTGAAATAGACACCACCTTTTAAGACTGTCATTTTTACTTTTTATAACATCACTGCTGTTGATTCTTCCTAAAAATATGTCCTGAAAGTATGCAGATTATTGCAGATCTTAACTTTTAATAAGCAGCAAGTTTATGAGTGTCTCATAAAAAAAGCATAGTGCACCCTAAAGTTAATGCATGGGAAGGAAGTACAGAGTACTGTGTAGGATTATATGATTTTGTAAAATGTGACATTATTTCATGAATGGAACAATACTGCAGAATTGATCTTTTAATGAAAAAAAAATCATCTATTTCATATTGATTTCGTTTATACTGATGTGATGTAATGTTGGCAGCAAAATGAGAAGCCTCAGGAGACCATGGCCAACTGAAGTAAGACATTAGCAGCAGTCTGGAAACCTCTGTGAGGAACACTGAAGTCACTGGGTGCTTGCAGCGGTTCCACAGGAAACACTGAACACCTGAATATGAGCAAACACCGCAAAACTATTCTCATTAGTTGTATTGAGTTTTAGCAAGGGAGATTAGCTCCGACACCAGACGTTCCCCGCCAGGCAAGGTCTGCAACAGACTCCACGGCTGGCAGCCTCCGAGGGCCACTGCCAGTGCCAGCAGGGCGACCTCGGGACGTTCGGGATTTCGGTGTCTGGGTCAGAGGCAGCTCCTGTCGGCAGCCACAGGTGGGAAGTGGCACTCGGGACAGATGCCCGCGCAGGGCACAGGGGTGCGCTCCGCCCGGGCTCAGCCCCGCATCCACAGGCGACAGCCCGGCCTCTGCCGCCCGGGAGGGCAGCGCCCGGCACAGGGGCGCTGGGGAGGGCGGCAGGGCCGGCGCCGCCGAGCCTGCCCCGAGTGCCGGGGGCGGCCTGAGCGCTGCCCGGGCCGGGCACAGCGCGGGTGGCGCGGGAAGGGCCGCCGGTGGCGGTGCAGCGCTCCGGCCGCTTTGCGTCCCCATGGCAACGGGACGCGCCGGCGTGCGGCCCTCGCCGGGGCCTCCCTGCCCTGCGGACCTGCTGGGCCCGGCCCGGTTCGGCCGCCCCGGCAGCGGACGGGGGGACGCGGTACCTGCGTGCGCTCGGCCGCCGGCGGAGCCCGCCCGGCCGGGGGGAGGAACGGGCCCCGCTCCGCTCCGCGCCCCGCCGGAGGAGTTGCGTTTGCAGCGCCCTTCGAGAGCGGCAGGAGCCTTATTTCCCTGACGCAAACCGCCCCTCCCACGGCTACAGACTTGTGGTTCGCACGGTCAGCGGTAGGAGTGGGGTGGTCCGAAAGGAAATCTCGACTGCCTCAAGGTCTTGAATCCTTGGTGGAAACTCACGTACCAACCTATGTGCAATTGGGGAGGTGAGGTATGAACTGGCTGCACACTGAAACTACAGATTTCCTAAAGCTTTCCTTGTGTATTATTCCTCATATTATTTATTACAGGGATATAGTCCAGGACAGCTTCCCCAGGAGAACTCTGTCAAGAGCATTTGTGCTCTCCCTTGCCACATTTTTCTTCTAAAGTGTCTATTTATTACCCAGTTAGCAGAACAGAGCCCAAGCTTGACATTGCCCATAGCACTCTGCAGCAAGTGTACCTCCAATCAAAGTCGGAAAATTTGTCCTTATTCATGAATACATTTGCTTCCTTTCATGCAGGCAGTGGCATATAAAAAACTCTTTTCATTGAATCAAGGCAAAAGTTCAGTCTCAAAGAGTTTTCAGGGGATTAATAATTGCACAAACTAAAGCCTCAACCATTTACCATAGCTAAATGTTTCTCATAATATGCCCTTCAAACATCAGTTACACATATGCACGTACTGAGTGTGTGTGGCAGGGTTTTGGTAGCAGAGAGGAGCTACAGGAGTGGCATCTGCCAGACGCTTTCCATCTTTGACAGAGCCAATGCCAGCCAGCTCCAAGACCCGTGTCGCCGTCCCCGCCCCCCGCTCTCCCCTTCTCTGATCTGTTATCCCAGAGGTGCCACCTCAGGCCTGATCGGCTCAGCCTTGACCAGTGAAAATGAGTCCAGGAAGAAGGGAAGGTAGGAGAAAAGTGTTCAAAGATTTGGATTTGGTTGGTAATAAATCAGTTTCCTCAAGACAAGTCTGTTTTGCCTGTGACAGTAACTGGTGAGTGATCTCTCCCTGTGCTTATCCCATGAGCCTTTCATTAAATTTTCTCTCCCCTGCCCAGCTGAGGAGGGGAGTGACACAGAGGCTTTGGTGGCACCCAATATCCACCCAGCATCAACCCACCACAATGCTGCATTTTATTATGTACTCAGGAAAAACACCTTTACACCTTCTCAGAGTGCTACACCATCTCCTTGAATATGACAAGAGGACAATTTGAACAATGCTGTAATTTGACTGAACATTTCTGCAAAGCTATTACCAACCCAAAGTATATTTAAAACATGGATTTGTTTAGCTATCTGCAAGTGTTCTTTCTAAAAAAGTTTATTGTGCATTTTCCATCCTTGGTTTTGTGATACAGAAAACATGCCCACCCAGATTTTTTTGACTGGAATTATGTAATGAATAACCAATGATTAACAACAACTTGGATACCAGCACACCCAACTTCACTCATCGCAGGTAAATTCAGATTTTCAGCCATTCTGTTTCAATACCATTTTCAGTTCTGACACCCAGTCTGGGTCACCTTCCTCAAAGTCCCTAAAAATAGATTTCAAAAAATGTTATTTTGAAAAGCAAAATACAACTTCATAAATCTTTAATTGCTGTTTTCCCCAAAAGAAATTACCCTGTAATTAGGATAAATTATGTTAAAAATATCAGCACAACAGACTTACTTCCTGCCCTGCTGTGATTAAAGAACCAATAGACGTTCTCTACAGAATTTACAAAAGCAAGTTTCATCAAAAGCAAAGACAAATTAATATATTAAGAGACTGCAAATGTTGATAATTGACAGCCTGCAGCTGAACTGCAGCAATACAGGTCCATGCAGTCATCTCTAGATGCCACAAAAATAAACAGTGACACAAACCGAGATTCTGAGAATCTGAGAACCACCCCCAAAACATAAGCACACCCAAAAATCACAGCATTTTTGTTCATACATTGTAAGATATCAAATGCTACTAAATTTCAATTTCATTATGTAAGAGAGGGATGGGTTTAGATGCTGAGAAAAATACTATTTTGCTTTCAGGGGAATGTTGTTACGGAAAAATCTCTTTGAGGAACCAAAGAAAACATAAACGCAAGGACATAATTTGGACATACGTGTCATCTTCATCAGATCTAGGTTCAAGTCTCTCAGAATCTATGACAACAGCTTCATGTTCACCATCTACTTCATCAGATGCTTCGCTTTCATCAGAAAGTGGACCTCTTAATATGTTTTCAGAAGCTTTGAAAATATAAAAATTAAAATGTCACCAAAATATTTTAACTTTTAAAGTAAAACTATTAAGAATATAAATACAAAATAGTCTTTCTTATTCATCCTCAGTTTGTAGCAGATTCCAGGATAAGTTGTTACCTATTTTAGGTGAGAAGATAAACTAGTAAGGCAACTGAAGTGCAGAACAAGTATTTGTGACCATGGCTGTGAACATCTGTAGACTGCAGCTGTCTTCAGCTGTGCCATCTGACCATCCTGCCCTCAAACCAGGGCACCACTGCCTTAGTGAGGGAGGGATTTACCTGATGGGGCTACAGTGCATTTCCTGTATCACTCTAACACACACACATCACACAGCTCAAGTGGGAGGGAGGACATAGCAGGCGTCTGTGTTTTGTCACAACCTCATTCAGCTGTTGAGCTGCAAGTGAAAGTCCATCATGAAGAGCTGTAGTGCAGATGTACAATCACTCATGAATTCCAAACTTGGCTTTTTTAAGTCCACGTTTCATTTGCTAAACTTAAAAATACCCCAAAAGT
Organism: Nicator chloris; assembly: GCA_013400495.1. Lineage (NCBI taxonomy): Eukaryota > Metazoa > Chordata > Aves > Passeriformes > Pycnonotidae > Nicator > Nicator chloris. The sequence goes on along the minus strand of WAAE01014234.1, from coordinate 32,051 downwards.
AGCCTGGTGTGCTATGAACTCAAGTGAACGGTCTGTACACATAGGAGCTACGTATAAAAAAATAAAAAATCTTTTATTAATAAACCTGTTTGCAAAAGTGTTTGCCAGAAAATGGGGATGTACCTGGCTTATAAATTGTGTAGGTTTTAAATGCTAAGCTGACATCTGCATTGCTGAGCATGTCCATCAGGGTCTGAGGGGGTTCCTTGTTCCACTGCTTCCGTGGCCTATTTTCACTGTAGTTTATAACATCACCACCACCTGGGTATAAAATCATTCATCAATGCTATTTACATAAAATTGCATTAGCAGTGTGGATGACATTCAAGTTCACATTCAAGAGAGAAATGAGAAACAGGAAGAAACAGGAAGAAAAGAGTCTAGATAATCTCATCTGTCGCATCACTGTCCTTTCAACAACCTGAGGCAAGAGTGGGACCTCCTTGTGGCCAGGGAGCCCACAGGAACCGGCTGAGGGGTGTGAGGAGGCAAAATCTCTGCAAACTTATGTGGTAGCTCTGCAAGTCTCACAAAATGAAGCCTGAGGCTGTTTCTGTGCTTTTAAATAGCAGAACACCTAAATACATGCATTCCTCTGTCCACTTCCCCTGCCCTGTGTGTAACTATCATATAACATTCCTACCACAGCTTGGGAATTTTCTGACTACTCATATCTTGATTATTTATTTCCACAGCATTTATTCACATTTACCTAGAACACATACCCAGAATCACATTAAATAATTTTAACAATTACATCAGTGTGGGGCATTTTAAAATTGAAACCCTCCTCAGACGAAACCTCATGATAAGTGTTTTAATCAAAAGCTTTTAATCTAAAGAAAGAAGTCTCTGCCTCACACCTGAGGTACATCATTGATAGTTCTTGTCACTGGCTTTAACCTGTATGTTAAATCACAACAAAAGTAGAGGTGTAGATGTTTTATGCTCCCAATAGTATGTTGTACTTGAAAGACAGTTGGTTGCATTCTGCACCAAATGAATTCCTCACTGCTACCTCCACAAATGGTGTATTAAAAGGATTGTAGGAGAATTTCGTAGTGACGATTATAATTTTAGGGTTGCTAATGTCATCTGTCAGTTTCATCACACTTTGCCATCCTCCTGCCACACAAACACACAAATTCTCTTCAGAACAGTGAACCTTTTGAGTGTTCATTAATGAAATATTTTGTAATTATTTTAACCTAGTTTTAAACATGTCGTATAAAGTTTTGGCTTTTAAAATCTGTAAGGAATCACTGACATTACTTGAATTAAAAGCACATTTAATTAAATCTTACTTTCAGTCTCTTCAGGTGTAAAACTGGAAGAAAGCAAGGACGCATTTTCCAGGACGTCCACCACAGTATTGGATATCCTCTTTTCCCATTGCCTCCTGTGGGCGTGTGACAGATCAGTAGCTCCTGGGAGGACAGCAGAAGTTTATACTGTAATTGTAACAAAAAACCCCCATGATAACCAGCATCTAACTTGACTCCATGTCCAGACTGTCCTGTCCAGGCAAAGTAGTACTAGGAATCACTTAACTAGCAGTGATGTTTGATTCTATGTGTGTGAATCTGAACTGGAAAGTTTCCCCCTATTAAATACTCTATTCCAAATGTTTTCAAATGGTCATTTTTTTATTACTTTGACAAGAGTATTTTTTAATTTTCCTTTTAGTCTCAGATGAGCAATATGAATCAATGTACTTGCAGAAGTAACTGATGGTGGCAGGGTTTTCTTGTCTTGCGTTACCTGAGACTAGTTTGAGCCACCTATTTAAATGCCTGTATCACTGACATGTAGATACCAGTACACAGAAGGAAATGGATCAGCCTTAAAACTGTAAAATTTACCTCCTTTGTAAGATCTCCTTTGTTCCCTTGTGCCTTCAATCAAACCCTCAGCATTTTTCCTTTCTAAGTGGCTATGCTTGCTACTTTCATCTTCCCTTCGCTTTAAAAGAGTAAAGACTCTATTAATTATTATCCTTGTTGTCAAGAAAGACAAAGCAGTCATATTAACATGGCATTAATTATTTCAGTTTTGCTATAAAATACCTGGCCTAAAGATTGGAAGATGTGAAAACTAAACCACTAACATTGTGAAGCCAACTGCAATTGCACACCACCTATTATTGCAGTGTATTTCACACTGTGTGCCCATGACAGACAACCTCAACCTTCTGAAGCTAAGCACATATGTAGTTATTTGATGTAATTTGTTGTTTGGGGTTTTTTTACATTTAAGAACACAAGCAATATAAATTATTCACATTCCCAGGGAAAACAAGATGCACCTAAATATTAAACTTCTCAGATTGACAGGTCTGTGAAAAGAAAAAAAAGTAAGCCTCAGGGCAACATGCTTTTTAAAAATATACTGAATATGGCTGAGTCAGGCTATGGTAATGTACCCATATGGGACATCTTGGCCATCTGTGACTTAATTCTCCTCTCCTGAAACCTCATATGGGCCCTAAAACATGGTGAGAACTGTCAAGACTAGACAGTTTTCACAGCAGCCAGTTCTAAATGTGTCCCAAAAGCAAAGAAAATGGATAATGTTTTGCAGTATCAAAAAAAAAAATTAGAAAGACAAGAGAACTTTTTTTGTTTGGGTTTTATTTTAAGAGGGTTATAAGAAAACTCACTTTGGAACGAAACTAAGCATGGGAAGAATCAAAAAGCATGGTGGGAAACAGGAAAACTGCAATTTGAACACTAATAGGCTGATTTATGGTTTAGCATATGAATAATTTTCTGTAAAAACTTTTCTATAATACAGAATATCCTAAATTACTAAAATACAAATGTTACATTTATATTTGAGTACTTACTCTATTTTCTGTCTTATTGTTTGAACTTCCACCAGCCATGACACTACCTGATACAATAACAAACAGATCCAAGAGTTAACACCTTTAGCAAACATTTGTAAAGTGGTATTCCAGAGGTATGACAGCAATGCCACTGAAACAAGCAATGACAATTACGTGACAGCTTCTTCACACTTCTTACAACAGAGCTCATTCTCAAGAGAGTCCTGCTACTATTCCATTCCAAATGGGCACTAATTGTGGTGTAGTGTTTTTTATGTGGAAGAAAATAGTCCAACATTCTCTCTCTAAAAATTAAATAATGAACATTACTTGCTTCACCATATTCTGGGAAAGAAAGAACTGTCATATTTAAAATACACGCCACTGTTAAAAGTTTTGCTGATTCTAAAACTGAAAACTTTACTTCTAGCACAAGTCTTAAGACTTATTGCAGCTTTGCACTCTACTTATGTTGGAATATAATTTACACCCTTCAAGCCTTTTTCCATGTAAGTTCAATAGTATTAGCTTTTGAAACAATTAAAAGTAGATATGGACATATAATACTTATGTTTCAAAGCCGTATTTAAGATTTTATATTTCCTACTAATTTTGTCATTCCTTAACATCAACAAAAATGTTACTGACTTACCCTTTTGTCTTGCTGCATTGCCTTCATGTTTCTTGGTTTCCTTTAAAACCTGCTCGAACTCATTTCCCATCTGAAATGTGTATGAAGAGATGGAAGTACCATATAATTTTAAACTTGTTCAAATTATTGCATATACTATTTGTTAAAAATAGACTCACTATACAAGTGCACCATTCCAGCTAACAGTATCTAATTTTATCAGCATCAGGTCAATATCCAACTTCAATTTTCAAAAGAAATGTTTCAAAAACTCAAGTGTTCTGGGAAGTCTGCAACTGTATGGCCTTTAGAGTAGGACCTACACCACACTACAGTTTACAGTTACACACTAACAAATTACAAATGAAAAGGATTTAGTATTTAAAATGTAGGTAGTATTAAATCTAGAGACAAAGAATACACCATACCTCAGAAGGCAAACAATTTTTCACAAGTTTGGTTAAGCAACCCCTTGCAAGAATAGTACTGGCTGATGGACGATTCTGGGGATTTCTCTTAAACATCTGTTTTATTAAGTAATGAAGTTCGTACGAATAGTGAGATGGAAGTGGATCGTAGGACCCTTTGCATATCTTAAGGATGAGATGTTTCCAGCTATTGGCTTGAAACTGCATTAAAAATAAACTAATATTAAAGACAGAGCTTAAGCATAAGGTAAAAAGTAGCTGACATAATTTAAGATAACTTCTACAAGTGAAAAGCAGATAGGAATTACTCCTATAAATTTATGACTGTTCAAATTTTTTATAGAAATCAAATTAATCCACATACTTGAGATCAGATTCAAACTGCAACAGTAAAACAATAAGCTAGGAAATATGCAGACGTTGATTAAAAAAAATCATCAAAAGTAGCCCATAAAAGCACAAACATCCTCTTGCAAATCTAATGTCTGAGAACTTCTAGCTCCCATGCAGGAAGTTTCTTTGGATTACACTTCGGTGGCCTGTCTGCAGGGTGCCAAGCACCCATGGAGAGTCATCTTTTTGTATCACCTCTGATAGATTATGCAAGAACATACGTGACCATCACATCAAAACCATAACTTTTCAACACTGCTAGTAAGGGAAGAATACCAGGAAGAAGGGAATCCCAGCTCTGAGTTCTGCCTCAACAGCCGTGACACTGCCACAGACTTGCCACAGACCTACTTAGGCTAACACACCCCTGTGCACAGGCTCCCTTATCACTCAGTCACATCAGTATAAGCTTCTACACTCTTGCACAGCTAGCACTTGCAGCTGTGGAGAACCTTTTGTTGATACACAGGATGTGAACAATCCTCTCAGGCATATGTGTCACTCTTGGGCCTGTCCTTTGCAGGGTCAGGAGCTGGGACTTTGATGATCCTTGTGAGTCCTTTCCAACTCATTGGAATATTCTGTGGTTCTCTGATTTCAAGACACAGTATTAGCTTAATGAAACTCCTGCTTATAAAAAACTAAGACAAAATGACGCTCAATTAGGATCTCATTTTCCTGCAAAACAAACATACCCTGACAAGGGCTCTCATTCTATCTACACGTCTGTATAGAGAAGCCAGAGGATGTTAACACATAAGAAACATAGCAACAACACTGTAAAAGACAGTGTCCCAGACATGACAGAAAGACGGAATCATTCATCAAGGTCCCCACTGTTCCACCAGGAGAATGGTGCTTGGACAGTGACTTGTTTGATCTGAAGAATAAGCCAAGGTGGATCACTGATGCAAGCTACAAAAATACTTATTGCTTACTACATTTTGCTGTACTTGCACACCATATATTTTCATTAGCAAAGATTTTGAGTGTCTTTGTCATCATGTCATGGGATTATCTTGACTCTGTAAAATGCAATACTCTTGTAACTGCAGGTACCTGGAACCAGCCTGGCAGCTGCTGGACTCAATACGCCCAGATCACCTCACTGATACTGAGGAAAATTAACCAATTAAAAAACAATTGTTTTCTAACAAATTTGATAATAGAGTCTTTTACAGAAGGTTCCAGCAGGTCCCAAGAATTGCTGAAACAGAAGCATATAGTGGAGGAGGCATGGGAAGGGTGGAGCAATACTTCCCTCTTTTGGAAGCAGCAGCAAGCACTTCAGTTAACTCTACAATACAGCTAACTGCTAATTAAGTTTCAAGGAATTCCAAAACTTTTCTGATAGCCATAAAGCTGTACTTACCGGGTGTTTTAGAGTGCACAGCTCATACAGAATACACCCCAGAGACCATATATCACTGTAGATATAGAGAGAGGTGAAAAATTTTGAGCCAGAAATTACAATTTAAGATCTTTCTTAAAAGCATGAGATTAAATCTGTGTACATAACCGAGCTGAATAAGCTAAAAATAAATGTAAGTAACCATAAAAGACACTACAATTATGTGTTAACCTCTCCTGTGGAAATGTTCTTGCTTATTTTATCCTACCCTGATGTAAAAAAAGATGACTGTCATACAGTTGTATGACATATTTATCCTTCTGCACTTGAAAGCCTTTGTATTCTATGGCCCTTAACATCAAATGGCAGCCACAAAATCCTAATTCTGAGAGCTGGAATTCTGGCCCTGCCACAAAGAATTCTCTTACTGAGAAAAAAACCCATTTTCTACCAGAAGTGAGTACTGCCATTTACACAAGAAGCAACTGAAGCCTTTCTTGCAAGAAGAGCAGGAAACAACGTGAACTGTAGAAGGTTTCTTACCTCCCCTGGAAAATCAATCACCAGGACCAGAATAACTGGCTCTATAAATCTAAGTTATGCATTCAGTGCCATTATCCCCACATAATCAAGACTGGCATCAAGACCTTAAAGAATGATCAATCAATTATCATCCAAACAACCATCTCCCCAAAAATAAGATGCAAAAAGATGCAAGCACATACCTATGTTTGTACATATATACACACTTAGAGTATATGTTTGTGTGTGTGCATTTACTCTCCCAAACAAACAGAGGTCTGCACACAAGTTTTCAGACTTCTGGGACTGAAAATTCTGTGCTCTTAGCTACCTAAGTAAAGAGGAATTTACGCATTATCATCTAAAAAAAAAAGTAATTACATCTTTGTAAATACTCTTCAGCTCAGGATCTTCTCCGAAACAGACATGGATAAGCCACAAAGCCAGATTGAGACAGCAATAAAAAACCCATCCATCAGTCAGACATTATTTGTGACCACTGAAAACACAAGTACCTTTTGTTGTTGTATGGCAGGCTTTCCCATATTTCTGGAGGTACATAATAAGGAGTTCCCACATAGGTGCAAGCGTATGACATGGGACTAATGAAACGACAAAGAAGAAATGCCAGGTGAAAACGAATGATTTATGAACTCTGTACTGTTTGTCAATGGTAAAATAAAACTTGACACCACTGACATCAGTTGGGATGTTCACATACTGTGCAAGAAGGCGTGCAGATCCAAAATCTCCCAATTTGACTTTTCCACTTTGAGTGAGGAAGACATTCTGCATTTCAAGAGCAAAGATTAACATACTTAAATGTTCTTCCATTAATCATTTCTGCAGTTTGCATATACAGAAAACACAGCAATAACCACTTCTGATATTTTATCTTTGTGTTTCCTTTTACTTGTCTCTCCTAATCTATCAAAAAAAATCAAAACAGAAAGGCTTTATGGGCCTAAAGCCCCAGCATCAGTAGCAGAAGAATAAGAACTCGGAATTGCCTTAATCTCTATGCTATACTCAAACCAAGGGCCCACTTTCTTCTGTATTTCCCTCTTTCTGACAGGGAAGAGTGAAAAAGAAAAAACTGTGAGGGAAGATATTTGCAAACTGCATAATCCCTACACCTTTTTTTATAGTTCTGTAATTCTTTTAAATTATATGCAGCCTGTCATAAGCAACTGGTGCTATTGGCAGTGTGGATATGAAGGACATAGCTATACTTAGATGATGTTTACACCCACAGTATTACATCATCCCATGCACTCAACAATTTCATTTACATGATATTCTCAGGCCTAAATAAAAACCACAGAACTTAGCAGTCACGGGAAATTATGAAAGAGGGGGTTTAACTTTTGCATGCAGGAGAGTTTATTAATGGCAACAAACTTGCTCTGTTCACCTTGGATTTTATATCCCTGTGCAGCACACGTTTGTCATGAATGTGCTTCACAGCCAGGCACATCTGCACAAACCAGTGAAGGATCTGAAAAACAGCAGTCAAGAGTTTTAACAGCTCAATGCTCAATATAATGACTACTTTACTAATAGATTAAAAAAAAATAGGAGAACAAAAGCATTCAGAACATTTGGGAGTTAAAACTCCAGCATAACAGCCTCCAACCAGCATGAAAGACTGAGTTCCTCAAGACAGATTATATTTTAACACGGCATAAGGAATATTTATTACCTGTGTCCAAAAAGCTCCAATAATACACAGCAGTAATGAAGCTCTGGAATCGCTACCTGGTGCTTTAGCTGATGGCCATTTTATAAACAAGCTAACTAAAGTTACGCAGTAAATTAGCAAATAGAAAAAACCTCAAACCACCAAGTAACAAACAAAAACAAAACTCATGTGGAAATAACATACTGTTTCTAAAAGGAAATGAGTTCCTTTCTAAGTACAAAAGAAAACTCTTAAAGGTGCGTGGAAAATCTATAAATATTCAATTAGTTGAGGTCTCTGGTCCTTTCATTTTAACGAAGGTTCCTAACTGTAGCAGGAAGTAGCTTCTATTCACTACAATGTCCATTTGAACCTTCTCTTAAGTAAATTTATAGCTTCTCTGGTAAAAAGAGTTAGCACATACTGAATGGTTTAAACACTTAATTGCTACATAAAAAGCAAGCATTTATTCTCCTCATTAGCTTTATTTATCTTACCAGAGTGGTTTGTTCACTTTTCATTTACAGTACTCTTACTATGCTTTAGATTCTACCTGAAGGTTGTGTAAAATTCCAACTTAACTGCATACAAACCTGACTGGTTTTCACATTACCTGAACAATTTTCAGATACAAGTAGCATTTTCCTTTTTTTATTCCTTTCAGACCAAATCTTGTCTTGATCTGCTGGAAACTACACATGATATAATGCTCCAATTCTATCTGTAAGTTACTTTGTTTCATCAAGATGTCTGCATATCTCTAATTTGGTTTATGAAGCATGCTTCAGTTTACATGGAAAACGATTCCCAGCCCCCTTGGTTCAAAACAATGTCTTTTCTTACCGTGTCTTCGGGGAACAAATTTCCTCCTTGGAGTTTAATCTTCTGCATTAGATCTCCATCATCACAATATTCCATCACTATATACAGATGCCCATCAGCTAAATTTTTGGTAATTTAAGAATAATTAGTATTTTCGTTAGCAGGACATGTACTGATTTTTTAATATATGTAATACTTTTTACTAGAAAGCTCCAACTACATGCTATGTGTTATCTTACAATAAACGTGTATTTTGTTTATAATGCGTACTATAAACAAAAAAAGAAAGTAATCTCAGTCCCTAAGGAGTATGCAACTTCAAACAAATGAAGGAATTTAAATTTTTATACTTACCTTCAAATGATTCTTTAAAGGCAACAATATTTGGATGTTTCATTTTAGCCAAGAGAACAGCTTCCTTCCTAGAATTCTCTACACCAGATGACGACTGAAAATATAAATACACTTACTTTAAATTTCATACTAACAAATTTTCACATACACACATAAAGTGCCTCAATTTCCAAAGAAAAATATTTTTAAGACTTGTCCTTCAGTTATTTTAAGTCATTTAGAAACTTTTAAAGCCCCATCTTTTTAATCTATGGCTTATTACTAGCTGAAGACTTCTTTGGGTTTTTTTATTAATTTGAGAGAATCTTTTCCTATTTCAATTAATGACTTTTTCTATTTTAAAAGTGCAGAAGTATATAGCAAAGCAGCACACACTGACTTTGAAACAGTTGATAGTCTGCATGAACTCAATATAAAGCCAAGTGCCCAGGTCTTAGCTGAGCTTTGGCTTCAGAAAGCCAGTGCCTCCCATTTTGTGACTTTTAGCTTAGCTGAGTGCAGAGAATGTAACCCAAATAGCTGATTACCAGCAGTAATATGACATTAATTTCCTCATTAGACACTGAAGATGAAATTTGCATTTCAGTGAAATCAATGGCAATCGAGCAAAGGGATTTCATTCTAAGCATCTGCATACCTGCTACACTTCCCAAAATCCCCAAATTTAACCATGTGCTTCACTTAGTACCACCAACATCAGCACAAGATGTAGTTATACAGTAACCATACCACACAGTAACCTGTCTAACACACAAAACTCTCAGTAAAAGTGTTCAGCATTTCAAAAATACACCCAGAATTAGGATTTTTTAATTTTATTTTTTTAAGTGGCGAGTGAGGTGATGTTTGTGTCACACTTACCATTGGAAGCCGTATTTCCTTCATTACATACTTCTGGTCACTGATTCTATGATGAACTAGGAGAGCTCTGCCAAAGGATCCCTCTCCTAGTACTTTCAACACGTTGTATCCTTCCATTCTTTATAGATCCAGTTCCAACACTTTTCTTCATTCACAGGATTATCTTCTAAACTTTGTCATGACCTTGACATTTCTTAAAATTTTCTCTTAGTATAACCTGCATGAGAAAAGATCCAAACAAAATAACAAGAAGGGGTGATAAATGTGGGTACCTAACTGTCCAGCATTACCATGACACACTTCCCTGCACTGTTACCTTGATTTTACTGAAGGTGAGGCCGCCCAAAAGTACAACTTGAAACATCGTAGTGCTATTTCTACATTTTTTAAATTTAAAATGCTAAAGCTTTTCAAAAATGTCAGTTACAGACTTACAACTTCACATCTTCTTTTTGTTACCTGCACTCCTGCAGGTGGTTTCATAGCACTAAAGAAAATTCACATGCATAATAATAGAAACAACAAGCTTAAAGCTTCTGCTGACAATTTGCACCTAAAACAGCATAAGCAGGATCAAACTGGTGAAAGTTACTGTGCAAAGACTTCAAGAACTGGAAGATATAGAATATAGTATTGTAGTTGCAAGGGACCTACAATGGTCATCTGCAGCAACTGCTTGACCACTCCAGGGGTGACATAAACTTAAATCAGTGTGACAATAGCATCGTGACAATGTTCCTTGAACACTAACAGGTATAGGGCATTGACCACGTCTCTAAGAATTCTGTTCCAATGTTCAACAACCCTCTCAGTAAACACGTGCTTCCTAACGTCTAGTGTAAACCTCCCCTCGTGTATTTCGGAAATGTTCCCACTTGTCCTATCACTACATTCCGACTATATTACTGGATTACAGAATCAATGAGGTTGGAAAAGACCTCTGAGATCATTAAGTCCAGCCCATGGCCCAATGCCATGTCAACTAGACCATGCCACATCCAGTAAAACACCTTCGGGGATGGTGACTGTAACACCTCCCTGAGCAGCCCATGGCGAAGTCTAATCACCTCTTCTGTGAAGAAAATCTGATGTCCAACCTGCAGGTCCCATGGCACAGCGTGTGCCTCTCCTGTGCCACAGGTTGTGTCCCCTCCTCCAACACTGAGCTTACTCCCAGCCCTCCCGAGAGCTCCCACAGCGGCTCAAACCCACACATGATCCCACTTCCTACTAAAAAAACATCTCCTGAAGGATCTCTCATCCAGCAGGGGGCTGTTATCCCTTTTTTCAAAACCTTGGTGCTTTTAAGTCGATAACCGTAACTCAAACATCCTCTGTGCATTGTGTGCACACGGGTTGATGAGCTCTTTGTTTCCTCCGGCTCCTTTACGCTGCAGAGGGGCAGCCTAAGCCCGCCCCAAGCCCCTCAAGCCCCGCTGGGGACTCACCTCAGCGGGCCGGGCCGAGACCTGCGGCAAGGCCCCGGCACAAACCGCGGCTGCCTCCGGCCTGACCGGGGGCGGAGGACGGGGAAGGAGGAGGGCGCTGGCTCCGGGCTGCCCGCGCCTGGCTGGGGGCGGAGGACGGGGAAGGAGGAGGGCGCTGGCTCCGGGCCCGGGCCAGCGCTGGCCCCGCCCGCCCCGCGGCAGCGGCTGCCCGCCTTCATGGAGGCCGTGGCACTGCTGCTCCGCTCAACGGGCCCAGACTGGGAACATGGGAAACGCGGCAGTGTTCTGCTTTGACAGCTCACTTTTAAGAACAGACTAAATAGCTTTAACCTTTAAATAAAGAACAAACACAACTAAATTGATGAGTTTAATACGTATGCCATAGTACAGACTAATACAAACCAACATAAAAGCTGTCACATAGTAAGTAGTGTATCAGACCTCGTCTAGGATTACTTGATAATGAACAAATCTCAGTAACTAAAATGTTTGGTTGAAGCAGCCCTAAAACTAGATGCAGCATTTTAAATTCAGCACACACTTTATTAGCTGGCTTCAGTTTTCAAAGCTAAACCTTGTCAGAGTAGACATTGCATTACTGGAACACCTACATTACTTTGTTTTCTTAAAGTAAAAGATTGTGTGTTTCTAAGGAATTCATAGGAATTGCAACAAGAAAACAGTAGGTATTAGCAATATACTACCATCAATACAAACATGAAGCATTATACCTAGTCCTTAACTGAAAATTTTATGAAACATAGTCAACATAAAGAAAACAGTGCTTAGTCTAGTACTTAAATGAGGACAGATTTGTTACAATTTTGAAAAGGCAGAAACTTTAAAAGTTTTAGCAACTCAGGCAGTCCACAAAAATTTTAGACAGCTCCTTTTTCAAAGCTGCATAAAACAAGTACCCTTCAACTATCCCTAAAAAGTATCAAATATTTAAGCCCACTGTAACAGTAGCACTACTTTTACTCCTCTATTTCAGCTCTTGTTTCTTGGAGGGCATTGCTCTGTTGGTGGATCGACACAGTGGCTTTTGATTCCAAGTCTCCCAGCTCAACTGAAGAGACACATGGATCTTGATCTTTAACAGCATCAGGCAGCTTGCACATCTTCTCCCGAATGCGTTGAGAATATCGCAAAGGAGTTACAATTTTCAGATCTTTAGCACTGCAGTCATTTGCCTCAGGATGCATCTTCACACTTAGGAAAAGAAAAAAACAAACCAAAACCACTAAACATAGGCACACCGTCATACAAGTTACCTCCGCAGCAACCAGCAGAAACAGCAAGTCATGATTCCTGTTCAACTCTTTCCCATTCCCACAGCCAAAGGAAACAGGTCCCTTTCCATTCATTCAGTTAAAACCAGATGTACAACTCTTTCCTTAAGCAAAATATTTTAACCCAGAAAACCTCCTGAAAAGACTTCCCAAAGAAAGATTCTTTCCCATTCCATCAGGGGCAACTGTTCTTCCTGCTGCAAGGGACAGTGGACAGCTGCCAGGACTCCAGCTCCATCAGATGTCAAAGCTGAGCACAACTTTCCTAAGTCTACCATCTTAGAAGAAAAATTATGGCAAAAAAAAAAATTAAATATTAGTTGGTTTGTACTGAGCCTACTACTCAGGTTTTTGCCTCAAGATACAATTAAAATTATCTTTACAAGTCAGTTACATCTTGTTCACTAATTCTGTGTTATATGATGTACAACCTTATCTACATTTGAAAAGGGGAGGAATGGAGACATCTTTCTCTTTACCTAGCTCAGTGTAGAATTGCTAGTGTAATGCTGGAGTGGAAGGGAATCCTAAATCTGGAATTTAGGTCTCTGCCGCAAAAGTCTGGTTACTCTGTAGTGAGCCATTCAAAAAGCAAAACAGTTTGAGTAAATAGAGATGCTTACTTAAAAGTACTTCCTTCTGAAGGAAGAGGAAGCAATCCTAAAAATGTGGTTCTTGAGCACTTTTAACTAAGTATTCATAAATGCAGTGCCTCCCTGTTTTAACAGGACACAAAATGTTACTCCAGACGCTAGAGACTCTCCATGGTTACCTGAAGTAATCTTACCTTTCCAAATATGGTGTGGTAGGAGGGTTGCACCTCACTGAATAAGATGTGTCATTCTCCTTCTCAGAAGGATTAATTGCTTGGGCTGTGTTTTTTATCCCATCCTCATTCTGTTCTTTTTCGCATTTTTCTTTCTTTTTTGCCCGTTCCTTAGCCTTATGCTTTTTATTCTTTTTTGGCAAGATCTCTCCTATTGGTTTTAAGTCTAAATCAATTTCTTCTTTTTTCATAACTTCACTGCTTGTCTCTGCCTTCTTATTATCACTCTCTTCTTTTTGGTCATCATCAGGGCAGAGATCTTTAAAGGTTTCCTGAACTGGCTCTACAGACGGATTTGGTTCCTTGCTGACTTCCACTACCTCACTTAAATGAGCTTCTATCACAGTTCCCCCTAAAAATGAAACATTGAAGAAAGTACACCTGCAATTAGTTACAACCAAAGAGAATGTTTTTAGAGATACTTGAAATCTTAAAGCTTTACATGAGAACAAAAGTTAAGTATGCATTGGAGTCTGAGCCACAACAACTTAAGTTGCTGAAATTTTTAGTTACTTTCAAGAACCTGCATCCTGAAAGCTCAGGCTAAGTACACATCCTGAGAAGTCATTCTCCTTTTTCAAGTGCAGCAGCTCTCAACAAGTATTTCAGCCGCTTTCTGGGTTCAGATACTTGTAAGGTTATGTTACATTGAAGGGAAATATTTATGGCTACTTTACTTCCAAAATTAGAATAATTACCTTTGACCTTTAATTAACACTATGCCATAACACAATCAGGCTTCTGGTAGTGAAGGAGTTTGTGTCAGAAAGACCCGATTTTTAGCTTACAATAGTATTTTTATTTACTCTTTGATTATGAGACTGAAACAGGTGAACGACATAGCTTTGATAAAGTTTAAGTAATAAGTTTGAATACAAGAGCATCTCCAATCATTTTAATATACCCACTGTTGCAAAGGATTTGTTTAGCCAAGATTGCTTTCAAAGACAATTGAGTATAAAATGATTATGGAAAAATTTCCATGAATTAAAATTTAATATCAGTACAAATAGTTTAAACAGCTTGTGTTGCTTGTCAAGTCAGATATCTAACTAGAACAGAGTACTCAGACTCACCATTGTCAGAGTTGAAAAGACCTTCAGTATTTTTGATTGTATCTATTAGTGTGTGTCGCAATTCCTCTCTGGGCTGAAAATAAAGTTGTAGTGTTTTAGAAAAACAATTCCAAAATGAATTATCATCTCAGCTTATTTGATTGGTATAATAGTTACAGGGGAAGTGGAGCAGGCCACATGATGTTCATATTACAAATCCTTTATTTAATGCTGTTCAGACCTAAGTCAGGACACAAGTGAATCCTGTACTTTCAGTATTTGGCATGCTAAAGATGTATTTGATGTCCTGAAATCTTGCTGATATTAAAGCACAGAAATGAAGTCCATCAGTAAGGGTAAAATTAAGTTCTATTTTGGGTTTCTAGTGGTTCTAGAAATCTCAGCCCTTAATTCATTCTTGGCAGAACATCATATGGTAATTTGATGATCCTAAACCTTTCTTCTTCAAAGTAGTACCTATAATGGTTACAGAGCAAACCAAATCCATTACTTTATGGTCAGGTAGGTCATGTGGCTCTTCTCCTACTATAAAGGTATTTAGTAAAATCAGAAGCAGTTGTATTTTACATGCCATACTTCCATGCCTTTCTAATTGTTAATCTCAATTTTTAAGAAAAGTTGCTTACCGTTGCTCCTGCCAAAATGGCCTCCTCATAGACAGCAATGAGCTTTCCAAGATGGCCCATCTGTCCAACACGCATACAGCAGATCCAATATTTTGCAAGCTTTTTAACCCCAGGAATGCTCTGTATCAGATCTTCCAACATGGCACGTACTTCATCATCTTGATGTCCCTAAAGTCAACACAAAAGTAGATATTTAAATGCATTTGACACATGGAGGTGCTATAGTTTTACTGCTTTTGAACTAGGAAGCAAGCGTTTTTTTCTTTGGTAGAATTGTTATTCATCTATTCTTCAAAATAAGAATTATTTATACAGTATTGTAAGTAGAAGGGGTAGTAAGATGCACCAGCATCTTCAGAACTACTTGAAACAGGCATTTTCAGAAGTACAGACAAGTTTCTGCAAATGCAAACTTGTTTTAGGTTAATTCCTTTTAGCTTCTCTCATTATATTATAGTTCAATTGAATAGCAACCATTATTGCCTATACATATTTAGTAGCTCAGTGAGTTAGTAAAGGTTAATTTCTTCAGCTGTTGCAAAAGCTATGATATTGCTTAACTTGGGGAACAATTAGTCTCCTGTCTCTGACTCACATGGGTCTAACATGCCCAGAGGATTTTCATGTTGTCAGGGCCTATATGATCAGAACTCAGTAGGTGGGGTCCAAGTACCTGTTCAGTTAACTGCAGGCATTCACTCAGAGTCTTGTTGATCTTTTCTGTATCAGCAGCAGAGAATTCTTGTTCTTCACTTTTAGACTGGGGTCCCAGAAGTGCATGTATAGGAGGTCGTCTCATCACTTTTCCTCTAGATGCCCTCCATTCATCCAGGCGAGCTCTGCATTTAGGAATATTGTTAGCTGAAGTGACAGATGTTTTATCTTTTTTTACATTGACACTAATTAGGGTAACTCATGCCAAGAAACACTTTCCAGGTAGTCTGAGTCTTCTTCCTTTAATCCCAAAAGGAATAAAGCTGCCTTTTAGATCTGCATGGAAATTTCAGAACTATGCATATTACTGTCTGCTTTAGGTATCTACCAGGTTAAAACCCTTTAACTTAAGTCTCTTGTTGAAGGTGGAAGGGAAGAGATTACAGACCCTTGTTTTCAAAAGGAGGTAAAAAATGCTTCTGAATTATTCATCTGTGTCAACTTTCCCCCCCATCCCACTTCAAACCAGAAAACTAGAAACTAATATCTTAAGACAAAGTGTGGAGAACAGCCCAAAACAACCCTATCACACAATTTATAAAATCTGAAACTGATGTGAAGTGTAATTCAGTTTTAATGTTTCATTTCAACCCCACCCCCTAGACCATCAATTTTTAGTAAACGTGACTTACTTCAAGGAGCTCTATATGAGGAATATTAAATAACTTTTAGACTGTGAATCATATTCCTGCCCATTGTCTATGCTGCACTCACCAAACTGAAAAACATCATTGACAAGTTCCCTCCTTCAGTCTGTAAAGATGCTCCTGCCTATGTAATTTTTTTTAACTGTGACATGCACACAAAATTAATTTACAGGATTATCTGTCATCCTTAAGGCTGTCACAAAACTTAGACTAAAAAAAAAAACAGCTCCAGAAACATCTATTTTTTAACTGCACAGGAAAAGTTGTAAGCCTGGAGAGCTCCTGCAATTGAATCCTGATTTCTCAGTTCAAGCCTAAAGTTATAATCTGCTGTCCTTGGGCATCAAGTCCAAACACTTAGTTCTCTGTTTTTCAGAGTCTATACAGCAACAAATAGATCAAACTAGAAATTCTTGGGAAAACGGCCTGTATAACGTCCAAGAGTAAGCTACAACAGTAATTTAGTTACCTTCTCTCTTCTGCTGACTCTTTTGGCAGAATAGATTTTCTGTCGCCATCTGTTCTAGAATTCTGTCCTGATTTTGTACCAGGAGCAACAGAAGCTGATTTTGCTGGAGCTTCTGGTCTTGCATTTTCCCAAAAATCTGCACGTTTCTTCACCCCCCGCACTTTGCGATCAGGATTGCTAGAAGCAGCCTTCAGTGGCTGTGGTCCCCTTCCACCAACCACTTTTGGGACTGTTACTTTCTTTGGTGTCACAGCAAATGTCAGCTGTTTCTTCAGACCAGGCTGTGAGTTAGTAGCAGCTTTGTCAGATGGTTTGCTGTGAAATGGCAAGACACCATTTGATTTTATAGACTTAGGGTTGTTTGTGACTTTGATGGTCTTCAGAACTGCATTACAGCTTTTTGTGGACAAAGAATTTGCTGCCTGTTTGGTGGCAGAAGGAAAAGGCTTCTTGTCTGGCAAAGAACTCCTTTCCCCCTCAGTTTTTACTGCTTTCCAGAAAGAATTTACCTTGGATTGGATAACTCTGCCACGATATCTGCCAAGAGCTGGTTTCTTTGGTACGCTGATACTTGCATTTTGTTTTTCAGCTGTCAAATGCCTCTCTCTAATTCTTTTTATTTCCAAGATGGCCTTGCTAAGGGATATATGCTGAGATTTTATATCCATGACTTTATTATTTGGAGCTTGATTTTCAAGATTATAGTTTGTCCCAGATATGAAACTTGTCAGTGAGATTGTAGAAGAGTTTAAAGGAACATTTGTTTCTGAGTTTACAATTGATTGGTCCCATGACACTTTATCAGCATTCTCTTTATTTTCCTGAAATCAAAAGCAAATTCATGTAAAATGTCAGAAGTATGTTCATGCTGCATGTTATGTGTTTCCAAAGAGGCTTCCAATGATTTACAGGACTAAAGTACTTAACCATAAATGCCAGTTTAAAGGTGCCTACAGAAGTAATGTATAAATATTGAGTAGATTATTTGTCAACTATTACTGCAGAATTCACATCAAAAATCAAATAAAAATTGCTTAAATTCTGCCTTGGAAGTAAGAAATAAAACTCTTAAAACAACTGCTGGCTTTAAACTGCCCAAATTACATCCTTAGAAGAGCTATGAAGTAGAAACTTGCTTTAGGTTGTATATAGTCAAGAGCAGTGTCTGCATACCTCATCACTTAATGGCAGCACCATTCCTCCACTAAGTGTGAATAGTCTACTAACACAAGGTAGTGGGTAAAGTAGTAATTAGGGCACTAGGAGATGTTACTAGAAGAGAATTTTTCTTACTGTTGAGACATAGGATGCTGTAAGTTGAGAATTGTTACATCAGTTTTACATGGCTTTACCAAAACTCTCACCCATACACTCTCAGCACAACCCCTCATGAAAAATGGAATATAGTCTTTTCCTCCAAAAAAGTTGCTCTACAGCAACTAATTCAGCATTGTCCAAGCAGCAGCTTTTGGAAGAGTGAAATATCCAAAGGCAGGAAAAAAAATGTGTGAATGACACATGGAAGTCTGCATGAGCAGACGTTAAGGAAGATTCCCTTGACCTGAAAGAAAATTCATTTCCTGGTCTGTCATTGAGGCTTAGTAGTTAGATTTGACAAAGCCTGCATAACTAGAGTTTGAGTGTGAGAACTGTTATTTCAGGAAACTATGTAGCTTAACTCAACTTTAAGTCACACAAGACATTTATACAGAAAATATATGTCCCTTCAGGAAATTTCTAAAAAAACACTTGTTCTCACTTTTGCAATTTTTCTCCTCAAGATCCAGTTTTGATGTTTTAAGTTTTTTGCTTTTCTCCTGAAATAACTCCACTTCTCAAATCTTCTGAAACCCAAACACTAAACTGTCTAACATGAACACAGGTCTTATGTCTATTTTTTCCTCACCTTTCTCTGAGAACAGGTCTAGAGAAGAATCTGTTTTGCTATTTCTAAGCAACACAACCATTTGCATCTTAATTCTAGGAAAGTGACATGAAATGATACAGAGAACACATTCTCAAACTCTGATTAGGTATTGGCATCTACTTCTGATTACATTAGTTTTGCCAGCACATCACTGAAAAAACACACTCAACAGATCGTTTTGTTAATGGCTTGGCTTTCTTTCAAGTAACAGTAAACTTTTTTACTGTGACAGAAGACCTTACTCATACTTTAAATAACTTTCCCAAAGACTCAAAATGTATCAAAAATCCATGAGATTTTTGAGAAATGTTGTTAAAATTTAAGCATTATTTCAGCAATAATGGTATCCTCTTTAACTTTCTCTCCTGTTGGGTACAAACTGAATATCAATATGATCCATTTCCTACTGTAATATGACAGCTTTCCAAAAAGCATATAATAAGCAGTGACTAAATAAAGTTCTAACAAACCGCACCTCTGCACCTGCAAACTTCTCATGCTCTGGAAGTCATACAACATAAATAGATATAAGTAAGTGGAATGTTGTAGCCATAGAAACAGAGTGCCTCAGTATTTAAGTATCAGTCAAAAACTTACCATTTCTGGCTTGGGAGATGTTGAGAGCTGTAACTTGTCTTGCAGTTTACTGGTAGTCGCTCTCCTAGTTCTGCTACTGCTTAAAAACAACAGCAATAAAAGATATCTTAAATCATGCAACAACAGAATGTATTTTTAGAGGATGTTCACATGTTTCAGTTGGCAGTCTGCAGAATGTACTCATACTGAAGCATTTCTGTGTAGCTTACACTATTCCTCCAGCAAAAACAAATAGTTAAGCAACCACCGATCAGAGCCCAGGCTGAAAAACATCACTTCTTACACCATAAAGAGCTGTCTAACAGATTGAAATTTACTGCAGGTATAATATCTCATAGTTAAGAATGAGTACCAACTTGTCTGGTCTGATGCATCTACTACAGAGGGTAAAGTTTCTAAATGCTGCAGTGGAGGAGAACGGGGGAGTAGCACAAGAAGCTGAAGCTCAGCTACTGCAATGATGAGAGCCCAGGCCATCTGAGGCAAGTCTGAACGAGGATATATATTTCCTACCACACTGACAGGTTCCAAAAGCTCCAGTCAGGCACCAGAGCTGGCATCGGACTACCCAAAAAGTTACAAAACCACCAAGAACAATATTGTCTCCTAGCAACGATGAAAATGTATTGACAGCTCAAAAGAAAAACATCTCAGTTTAAAGTTACAAATTCAAGCTCTTCCTCAGGTGCTTTGTGATGTGTTATATAAGAGATGTGGTGCTACTGCATGTGACTGAAAATGAACATTCCAGTTAGCAAGCAGTATCTTTGCATCAGAGGATCTTATGGAAGCCAGCTGAGATGAAAATGAAGGAGCATTAGTGAATATGAAAATAAGAGAATGTTAGCTATAGCCGAAATACTACCTGATTGATGTTTGGTCTTCTTGAATGGGCACTCCAGAAAAAGTCTTCTTTCTTGATAGATATTCTTCGACTTTCTGTCGTCTTTGTTCTGGCAGATTTTAAGAAAAACAGACTTGTTACATTTTCAGCTAAAATATTAATGCTAAACTTTCTTAGTCAAGAAGGAAATGTAGTTAGAAAACGATCAAGACATTACAAAATATAGACAGCATGGATTAAAACATCTTTAGTTTTCACATCTCAATGTCTTACACATTCTTGCATTTCTCGAGAAAGGCAATATTCAAGGGATGATTGAATGTAACTTCATAGCTACACAAAATGGCTGGTTTGCTGTATTAAACTAAGAGAAACACAATTTTGTGACATGAGGAAGTCAGGCTTGCTGTTATCTTCTGTATGCCTGTCCAGTATTTCACATAGCTACTGTTGGTTCAGCAAGCACACTTTTCACTTGTGGCAGTAGCAAATATAGCGCACATGAAAAGCACCATGCACATGAACCCAACTGACCATCTGCAA
Organism: Nicator chloris; assembly: GCA_013400495.1. Lineage (NCBI taxonomy): Eukaryota > Metazoa > Chordata > Aves > Passeriformes > Pycnonotidae > Nicator > Nicator chloris. Next base: position 11,172 of record WAAE01014234.1, on the reverse strand, counting down.
AATCATTTGCTTCTCTTCCACTCTCAGACATCTGTGCAAATGTTAAGACTACTGGGAGTGTTAATACCAGCATGAAGCGATCCTGAAAAGGCCCTAAGAACAGCTGTCACTGCCCCTTCAGTGATGGTGACTCCACCATCTCCCTGGGCAGTCCATTCCCACGCCTAATCACCCTTTCTGTCAAGAAATTCCTCCTAATCTCCAACCTAAATCTCCCCTGGCAGAGTTTGAGACTGTCCTCTTGTCACGTGTCACCTGGGAGAAGAGGCCTGTCTCCCTGTGGCTCCACCCTCCTTTCAGGCCGTTGTAGAGCGACAAGGTCTCCCCTGAGCCTCTTCTCCAGGCTAAACACCCCCAGCTCCTTCAGCCGGCTCCTCACAGGGCCTGTGCTCCACACCCTTCCCCAGCTCCTTGCCCTTCTCTGGACAAAGCGTACAGAAGGCAGTGTCCATCACCTGCTTCTGAAGGCGCTACCACAGCTCGTACGGCAGCGGTGCCCCTGTCAAGAACCGCTGCACGGCAGCGACCTGGGCGTGCATCCCAGAGCTTCCCAGCACCTTCTGCTCCAAAACCGGCCCTCCCCGTCCCGCGCACAAAGAGAAAAGCCCCACCAATGCGACTCCCTTGCTTTAACTTGCAGAAGCCGAACCGGTCAGAAAATAAATAAGCACAAGAGCGCGGGTCTAGGTCGGCGCGACACTTGCTGCTTTCAAGAGGATACTCTTGACATCAGGGCACCCCGTTTGTCATGAGGGAAGGCTTCCAGCCCAGGAGCCCTAGCTGGAGCAGGGGATAGGATGGGATGGGGTCCGTACCGGCCCCAGCCCTGCCAAAGGAAAGTGAAGCCTCGTACGCCCACTCGCACCGCTCGAAAGCTCCAAAACCACAACAGAGAGAGCTGCTACCAAGACCTGCCCGGTCTCCGACCCCGCCTAGAGCGCTTGCCCTGCCCTCCCCACCCACTGCCCGAAGAGACCGACCGGCTCCTCTCTCGCACCGGCTCTCCTGCACCCGCCGCGGCGACGCGCGAGGCTGCAACGGCGGCCGGTAACGCTCAGCGCCGCGCGGGCGGCCCGAGGCCAGGAGCGGCTCCGCGGTGCCGTGCGGTGCCCAGGTGCCCCTGATCCCCGCCCGGTGTCCCGGCCTTACCGCGGAATGCGGGCTCGGACCTACGGCTGACCGGGAGCTGCGGAGCCGCGCGCGCCGCCATGGCCGCGCAACGAGCGTTTGAATCGCCCGGCGCCGCCCCGATTGGCCCGGCCGCGGGGCTTGAACTGGCCAATGGCGGGCGGCGCTCCCCTCCCGCCGCTCCCGGGGGAGAACATGGCCGCCGCTCCCCAGGCCGCCGCTAGAGGGCGCGGGGCAGCCGCACAAGCTCCCCGCACACCCAGCGGCCGCGGCCCCCTCAGAGGGGAAGGGCAGCCATGGACAGGTTCTCGTGGAGCACCGGTCTGCTGGAGCTGGGAGAGACGCTGGTGGTCCAGCAGCGCGGTGTGCGCCTCAGCGACGGGGAGGAGAAGGTGACGGGAGCTGGAGCCGCCCCGCACAGGGCCTGGCGGCGCGGCCGGGGCGGGGGAGGAGGGTAAAGGACGCGGCCGTGGGCCCCAGGCCAGGGGGGTGGCAGAGCTGTGAGTGCGGGCGGTGTCGCGCGAGGGACGCGACACGAAGGGTGTGAAGGGCTTGGGCTGCAGGCGGGGCATCGATCGGGCATGGGGGAGGACGTTCTGCGCAAGGGTCTGCCAGGGTTTGTCTCTGTGGGGAGATTAGGGCGGATTGCAGGCTTCGAGGGGCTGTGCTGGTGGACGGCAGCTGAACGTGACCCAGCAGTGTGTCCAGGAGGCCAAGAAGGCCAATGGCATCCTGGCCTGTATCAGCAATAGTGTGGCCAGCAGGACCCGGGCAGGGATTGTCCCCCTGTATCCAGCGCTGTGAGGCCGCGCCCCGAATCCTGTGTTCAGTTCCGGGCCCCTCAGCTCAGGGCAGACACTGATGTGCTGGAGCTGACCCAGAGAAGGGCAGCGGAACTGGGGAAGGGTCTGGAGCACAAGTCTTAGGAAGAGCAGTGGAAGGGGTTGGGATTTTTTAGCCTGGAGAAGAGCAGGCTCTGGGGGGACCTTATTGCTCGCTGCAACTGCCTGAAAGGAGGGTGGAGCCAGGTCGGGGTCGTTCTCTTCCCCCAGGCAACAAGTGACGGGAAAAGAGGAAGTAGCCTTAAATTGTCCTAGGGCAAGTTTAGGTTGGCCATTAGGAAGAATTTCTTGACAGAAAGGATGATTAGGCGTGGGAATGGACTGCCTGCCCTGGGAAATGGTGGAGTCACTGTCCCTGGAGCTGTTTAAGGAAAGACTGGACATGGCACTCAAGGCCATGGTTTGGTTGACATGGGGATGTTGGGTCATAGGTTGGACCCGATGATCTCAGAGGGCTTTTCCAACTTAATCGATTCAGTGAGAAAGGCCTTGGACAGTGTGTGTGACTTGGGGTGAGGGTTGGGACCCCCACAGGGTGTGTGTAGGCAGTGTCACTGTCACAAAGCGCTGCCTACTGCTCGGGCTGTCACTCCTGTACAGGGCTGAGCCGTGGATTTGATGTGGTACAAGGCATGACGCACAATCCACACTTGAGTCATCCTGGGTGCTGACATACCCTCTACTCTTTTCTGACCCATCCTGCTTGTTGCTTCGCTTCACTGCCAGACTGACTCTTGATCTCTCTGGTTTTTTACACCATGGTAATTGGATGCCCTCACAAAAAGCTGTGAAAACGTGCCTCCAATTTTATAAGTAGGAAGCAATTTGTTGATGCAGATTTTCCAGGTACTGTTTGCTGTCTGATAAGTAAAGAGCTTTTCAGCAGCAACACAGATAGAAGCAATACCCCTGTGTGATAGGATGGAAGATTTCAGACTGTGTGCAGCATCTTTTTATTAGGTTGCTTTGCTTTTTTTTGCATAACTTCAACCTTCTTTGTCAGCATATAGTGAATGTTCCAAAGCCAATAGCCCTGTTTAAAATACATTTAAGAATTTTTGTGTATCTTGCAGGGTGTATGGAGGGAGGATCCCTCAGGATTTCCGGGGGGAAAGTTTATAGACTTGAAAAAGGAAGTTTGTCTTTATCCATCTAATCCTTTTAGACTGTTTTTCTCCATTGTTTCCTAAACTTCATGTATTTTGTTTTCTGGAAAAAAGGGAGTGTTCTCAAAATACTGGCTTGTTCAATCTGATCACTGTGTTGTGGTAAGGTGTAATGTTTCCAAGACCAGTATTTATGTAACTTACTGGTTCAATTTGTTGTTGATCTGTTTTATTTTTCCTGCACAGGTGAAATTCGATAGTGGAGTTTTACTGCTGAGCACACACAGGCTGATCTGGAGGGATCAGAAGAATCATGTAAGTCCCACTTTTGACTCCTGTATGTCATTCAGTTGTAAATTTCATAATAAACAACAAGTAGCCTGCAATGACTGATCAGCACATGGAGAGGGCATTATTCCTGCCTTTGTGTGTTTTTTGTTGTACAAGTAGTGTCCACTTTTTATGTAGTGTTCTTTCACCTAGTCCTGCTTTAATAAAATAATCATGCAGAGATGAGAAGGGATAGGAATGTATCCTGTAAATTTTTCTTTTCTACTATACAGAAATAAAGGAGAAAAGAACCTGGTGTCGTGCACTAAAAAACATAGATTTTGAAACTGAAGTTGAATGTGTCAGGTAAATCATAATGTGAAGTTCTCTCCTGTGCTCCTTGTCTAGGAAAGCCATCTCTTCCTTGGTTTCAAGTCCAAGTTGCCCCACCATATATTCTGCTCCCACCATGTAGTACCAGACCATGATTTGGTAATAGGATGTGTTTGGTGGCAATATTGTTTTGCACACGTCTTTCCCTCCCAGCTGCCTGTTCCTGCTGTGAACCATCCCTTCAATCAGCCAGAACATTTACTGTACTGCTGTGGACAACTGGTCACAGGTTCAGTGGCACTGCCAGAACTACAGTGTGGTAACTGTAGTAAAGCTGTTGAATGCTTTGTGTCATCAACCACAGCCTGGGAATGCAGGCTGGAAGGGGAGAGACCACAAACACATAAAGCTCTAAGCAGAGACTGTGACAGTGGGCACCACTCCAGATGCAATTGAAGGAGAAGTCTTCCTCAGACTAGGTTAGATTATGCTTGTTTTGAACACAATAATTGAGAATTTTAACCCTGAAAGCCAAAGTTTAGACAGAGCACGTTTAGCTGACAACTTTTCAAAAGAAAATTGTGTTCCACTGGGCTTTTGTGCAAGGGCAGCTGAAGCACCTCTCGCACTCAAAGGCTGATCCCTAGTAATGTCACATCCTTGCTTCAAAGCAGGGAGTAACTAAGAGCACTCTGAAGGCAATGTCACCAAGGATGTTCTTAATTTGGCAGAGCAGTATGGTATTTTCTTTAGGGATTGTTTGCAGGAACAGTAGACCTATTTTTAATACAAATGCTTTCAAAACGTTTAAAGAGCTGTTACCCATGGTGGGGTTACTGTTACACAGGTTAGGGCTTGATTGTCCATATTTTAAGCTGTTCTGTATAAATTAACATGGGACTTTTTTGCACAGTCATCACAATATCACATGAGGTAATGTGCTAAACTCTGTGTTAACCACTTTTTATTTCTTCATCAGTATCTCTTTTGTGAGCTGAGCATGTACTGCAACAACCACTGCATCTAATCTTCTCACTTGGACTTTTTGCATGCTTGGAGTAACATTGGGCATTATGGGCAACATTGGGCTTCAGCAAGTCTTGGAACTGAACATATCTCCATTCTCTCCTTTCCAACAAAAAGACACATTTGTATCTTTTCCCCGATTTCTCTGTCTGCTCCTAGGCCATGTGATTTCTTGTACTCCTCCAAGGTCAATGAATTCCTTAAACCAGCAGGGGAAGGCCTTGGAGAAGAAGAAAAATAATTTTAGTTAAATTAGTTAAACTCAGCAAAGATTCTGAAAAGCTCAGGCTTGATTAACAGAAGGGGCAGAAATTACCCAGTTCTGATTGGGCGATGTAATTAACTTTGTTAGTGGGGTAAATAAAGCTGATTCATTTTCAAGCTCTCAGGACTGAAACATGGGAAGCATGGTGCTCTTTTGTTGTCTTGGTAAGTTGTTGTCTAAGCTCAGCTGTGGTTTAACATCAAACTTAGAAACCTTAGCTAACTTACCTAGAATGGATTTGCAGAGAGAGTCCCCTTCTTACTGTGTCAGCAATGTATAATAATTAATGGGAAACATGTCATTAGGTTAACATAGCAAACCTTCTTATAGAAACAGACAGCTGGGTCCTATAGCTGCTGTTTTTACATGCTATCTGCAGTTGAACAGTGTTTAAAAAAAAACAAACAGAATTCTGTAAAGTTTATTAGATAGCTAGAGTTGTACAAAATTTTAAATTATAAAATCATGCATAATGTGACCATGAGGCATTAGAAGACAAAATTCAAATAAATACACAGCATATTTAATACATTTTGGGTTTTGTATCCCTTCCTGTAGCTTCTCTCATCAGGAAGGGGTGATTCTAAGTCCTTGTACTTAAAATAAGTTCTTTCTAAAATAAGTAGCTTTCTGTCTTGGAACTAAATCAGTCACTTTGACAGTGCACATACTATATATAGTTGAACTCTTTCTGTCATTTTCAAAACCTTTTTTTAACAGAAGTATCATATTGCCTATCTTTTAAAGTGTCCAGAACTTTGTGGCTGTTTTACAGACATTTAACTGTAATGGCTTTAGAAACTAGAGTCATAGAAGAGCCTAGATAGCTTGCATTAAGAGTTTTTAGAAAAGGAAGTACAACCCAGTTTTTTTTCCCAATAAGAGATTTATTTATTAGTTGCCCTGCTCTCAAATTTAATGGGTGTTTAATTACTCCATACAAAGAGGAACAATTTTGGTAGTAGGGATTGAGAGGGCCCTGTAACAGTGTCTGCTGTGAACTGGTGCTGGGCAATGGCAGGTGGAAGAGAGAAGTTCAGAGAGGGAATGCAGCCTGTGTTTCCTGCATTGTGTGGCTGTGTCAATCACCAAGGTGTTGTGTGAGAGATGATGTTCCTCAGAGGATGTTCACCAAAACAAGACCAGGCACCTTATTAGATGTTTTGAATCTTTCCCGTAGCAATTTCTATCTCAAGTGCATGTAGAAAGAGTTTAGCCTGGGATAGGTTAGTTTCCAGCAGATGGATACAGCCTTGTTTGTTGCTCTGTTTTGTTTAAAGCACAGTGCAATAAATATGTGATAAGATGCATTAACTGCTGGATTAAGTCCTTCACTGTAGGATGGATGGAAAAATTCCTATTGCATTCAGACAGTAGTGTAGATTTTAGATATTAAGCATTTAAAAAGAATGGTGGGTTTGGATATTTTTGTAGCTGCCAAAGTAACATCAATGCAAAAATGTCAAGAACCTGTGAGTATTGTGCACCTATAGAGATATGGTCCGGTAGTGTGGAAATTTTAGTGTTTGAATTTTAACCTTAGATGTGAAGATTTGTTAAATCTCATAGTCCTTTCTATGAATCTGGCTTGAGGTTTTTAAAGTTGGCACATTGACATTTAAGTTTGTTGAGTTTTTTTAATTAACTAGAACTCAGTTTAAATTTTGTGTTATTTTTTGACATATTTCACTGTAATACATTGTTTCTGTTGTTACCATCATATTTCACGTAGAGTGCTTCAGGCAGCACCTGTAGATATCCATACTGTTTGTGAAATGGGAAAGAGTGACTCTCTCTAAACTCTCTTGGGTTTGAAGAGTGAATAGACAGGATATGGTTTAATTCACCTGTGTTTGTGGTGTTTGTTCCAGGAGTGCTGCATTGCTGTACCTCTGTCTCAGATTGTATTTATTGAAGAGCAAGCTGCTGGGATAGGAAAGAGGTATGGCCATCATCGTCTTTTTCAGATGGATCCTTTCACATGCATGTTATGTGAGGTGCCCAGTATTATAGGTTAATTCATGGTAGGTTCCCTTTGCAATCTTAAGTTTCCATACTGACAGTCACAAGGACCATTGAGAGAGTCTTGACTGATGTGATTTGTTAAGTAACTGTCATGTAATCACTACTGATGATTTTAGAGGCCTTTTCCAACATAAATGATTCTATGATTTTAAGTTTCTAAAGAGAGAAAAAATTTTGGCTGGAGAAATAGATACACAATTAACATCTGCTTGCAGCCTGCAGTCAGATTGGTAAGGTAATACGCTGGAGGTATTCAGAAGAAATCAGCTCATTCACTAATGCTGGAGAAGTAAGTAAAGACCAGTGTAAAGATTATCAGTAAAATGAGATGGGAATGGAGGACTTGCAGTCATGTTGTGATGGCAGTCTGTTAATTTTCCTAAAATCATGCTCTCCCAAGGTTTGTTTTGGTAGTAGGTATCCTTTTAAAATGTTATTTTCATTTCATTTCATTCCAACAAAGCATGTTGGCTTTGAATGGTGGTTTTGGATAAGTTCACACACAGTGTCCACAAGTGACATGTAAAAGTGGGATAGGTTACACATAATATTGAGACCTTTTGTTTTCCTGTGTAAAAAATAGCATATTTTGGCTTTTGACCTACAATAACTACTGCCAAATTAAATGAGAACTTGGCAATCAGTTTTTATCCTAACTAAAAGGCTTTTTGGAAATTATTGCTTGAAATTTGAAAATCTGTTATGTTCATTTCTTAAGAATTGATGGTAAGTACATTTTAAATTTGTAAAATGTTTTTGCTTTAGAGGCTGTTGTAGTTTTTATGCAAGATCTACTTCATCAAAATATTTAAATGTTGATGCATAAATAGAAAGCATTATTTGATGATATTTAGCTCTTATGTGAGATAGTTGAGATTTTGATGAAATGGTTAACTTTGATGCAGAAATAGTTTATTTAGATATTACAGAAATATCTTTTCTTCCATTTACCTTTTCCTTAGTGCCAAAATAGTAGTTCATCTTCATCCTGCTTCTTCAAACAAAGAGCCTGGTCCATTCCAAAGCAGCAAATATTCCTACATCAAGCTTTCTTTTAAGGAACATGGGCAGATTGAGGTAAGTCTTGTACCATGGATGCCAAGCACAATCAGGTCTTTGGACATGCTTTTCTCCTCTTGCTGTGTTAGTGATAATTTCCCATGATCTTTCCATGTTTACTTTTGAGGTGGAGCTTTTTCAATACATCCTTTTGGGAGACAAATACTATGAGCCTCCCATGTTCTATACTTTCATTAAATACTGCAAGCAGAGTTCCAAAAATGTCAGGAGGCATTACTAGGCTAGTTCTTCTTTTAGGGGGTTTAGTATAATCTTATACTTCCTTTTCTAATCTACTAAATTGAACAGGGGATTTTCCAAAATGACATCTCTGAAATCTATTAAATATTTAACAGAGTAAAAGATGTTTCTTTGTACCTAGCCCTCTATTGAACAGGAATCATACAACTTATTGCTAATTATCTCTCTAATTTGATTGCTGAACACCTTTTGTTGCCTCAGAACTTTTGTTCATTTTACACTGTATAATTTTTTTAACCTACACCAAATCTCAAAGGCTTTGAGCATTCTAAGAAAAACGTAGTATATTCTTAAAAGAAAGCTTATCCTAAAAAACCAAAGAAATTGCACTCTTTAAAGGAATTTCACAGTGGGAGATCCTCCTTTGATGAGACTGAGAACTTTAACTTTGGACAGTGGAAAAAGCTGTACCTGTTCACTGCAGAAAATCAGATTTGCAACTCAAATGAGTTAGAAATATCTTAAAAAGTCATGTGCTTGATGAGACTCACTTTCATTCCTTTGTGAGCAATTTTCAGATTACGATGACTGTAGATTTATGCATAGTATAAATGTGTGTTTTTTGCAATCATAATCATATTTATTTTAAAATTGTGTCTGAAAATCAAACTTACTGTGCTTACTCGTTGCCTAGCACATCAATTAAACTCCAGGCTTTCTTTATGACTTCAGAATGCTTTCCTGTGAACCTGAATAGCAAAAAGGGTAGATTAGATTTTCTTTCTCTATATTTGTCAGTAGGAGATACTTAGTGTTCACTAATGTCACCTCCTGGTATTAGCAATAAACAAATCGGTGTAATTGATCTGTGAGGTTGTTTTTATATTGTTGAATTAGCAGATTGATAGAAATTGGATTGCTCAGCTTTCCTTCCTTTAAAAACATGCCTTTGAGTATACCTCAACATTTAACATGGTTTGGGACATTTTGAATATCTGAAGAAATATTTTACAGTGGAAGTACTTGGTAACTACATGGCTCCTCTTCTAATGTGAATACTTTTGAAGACTGGACATTAAGAATTTCCATATAACGACTTCTGTACCATGGTTGTGTGGGTGTTATCGTGTTTTGTCTCCATGCTTTGTGAAGTTTATTTCATCACCAAGATGCTAAAAACACCCAGAGGTACTCTGCACAGTTCATGAAACATCTGTTGTCACTCTTTAATGTTTGCAGTTCTACAGACGATTATCAGAAGAAATGACACAAAGGAGATGGGAGAGCATGCCCACTGGTCAGGCCATGCAAGTTAACAAGGATTCACAGGTATGTGCAGAGCTTCTGAGCAGCATCTGTGTGGAATCTCTTATTGCCACTTCTTGCCACTCCCATATACCACATCCAGCATGTGACTCTAACAAACATCATGGGCATGTGCAGGAATTCAGCTTTAGTTTGCCTGTTTTTTCACTGGCATAAATGAGTTTCTCCTTTGCATTTTTCATCTGATAGAACACAGTAACCTCTTTTCCTTGAGTGTGCTTACATAATGAGCACCTTTTGTTTGTTTGTTTGTTTTAGTTACACACACACACACACACACACACACACATAATTGTGCAAATACAATATTTATTTGCATATACTTTGATGCTGGATTTTTTTTTGTCCTAATTGTGATTCCTGGTTTATTTTTTTGTAACTGGAAGTCAAATATATAACATGTGACTTTTATATAACTCTTTGAAACCTATATATGTTTGATTTAAATGTGTAAAATGGACAGTTGTTAGGGAGAATGTCATATGTTAGATAGCCTTTATCTGCCTTCGTACTTCTAGGTTATAAACTTTGATAAATATATAGGCATTGTTTCTATATATTAATGTACTAAATATATGAATATATAGTATTGTATGAGTGAAATAGGATGATTTAAAGATTGTTCAACATAAAATCCTGTGTGTCCCCTTTGGTAAATGTAGTACCTATAAGCACAGCTGCATTTGGAGTAATGCATGAAGGATCTAATCAAAATGCCTTACCTCTACTTAAGTCATAGCAACTCATTAACATCAGTGCTCAGCTCTGCAGTCAGAGATGAGAGGCCTGACAATGCTTCCACTTAGGTACCAACCTTTCTAGAACACATTTGGCATCTGGTAAAAGTTTCACCGTCGCCCACATTCTAATACCTCTGAGGAAGGTAAATTAGACTGTACTTAGCATTGGGTTTCTATGTTTCTGTTTCTTCAGGCTGGATTTCTTGCAGTAATATACTCAGGCATTTCCACAGCTCTAGTATGGATATTCACATGGACTTGAGAGGCTAGAATTGAGATAAGCTGGAACACTCAGTCTGGACATTAAGCCATATTAAAAGCTTCAATATATTAGCAATATCATTATTTGTCTAGTACAGCAAATTCATACATGATTCACATTTCTTGTTTATTTTTTTACAATGGTTTAAAAATTACTGTTAAGAAATGCATAGAATATTGTACGAATGATAGTTGCTGTTTGGGGGAATATTTCCAGTCCTCTGATTTTCACAGTGAGACAAATGAGAAAACTTAATATTTCTTATTTTGACTCTTTCCTTGTTTCTTTTTTATTTTTTTCTCAGGCAGGAAGAATAAGGGCCGCAGGAATTGTAGGTATTGAAAGGAAATTAGAAGAAAAAAGAAAAGAGACTGACAAAAACATTTCCGAGGTAGGTACTTTTGAAGTTTCAAGGTCAACCACCTGTCTGAACTATTTACATTCATTCACACTTTCTTTTCGTGACAGCTGAGACTATTTATTGTTTTTGTTGAGACATCTGAAATGATTAAGACTGTACAGTTTACAGTCATTTATTTTGTTTAACTGGCTTATCAATATATGTAAAGGTTCTTCATTTAAACAATTC